>CM042171.1:66994226-67064226 GCA_023376005.1 Doryteuthis pealeii
GAGTGATGGAAGAGTAAGTTTCAGTTGTTCCATTTTTTTATTATACTCCCTCTGTTTCAAATCTTTTATTATACTCCCTCTGTTTCAAATCTTTTTATCTGTATTCTTATTTAGTTTCATTAGCCTTTTTAATCTAATACAATATTTTATTATATTAAAACTTAAATACTTGCACCCGGAGGGTGCATATATTTGCTAGTATATATATATATATAGACTATATATAGATTATAATATAATATAGATTTTATATATATATATATATATATATAGATAATATAGATTATATATATATATATATATATAGACTATAATGCTAAATTCTCTAAGTCTTTTGTTATTTCTTTACTTATATATTTGCTCTGTGACTCTAACATTAAGAGCACATATTGAGCTCTCAAACTGCTACGGTTTTTTTTTAAAATAAAACTTTGTGTCGTAAGGAAGATTTCTTCTCTGGACTTTTGGATTATATATATATATATATATATATATATATATATATACGATTTTTGAATGGTTTGAGAAGCTGGAAGCAAATGTTGGTTCCCATATAGAATTTTAAATGAAACTCCATGTTATGTGTGTTCTTCTCAATTTCTTTTTTTTGTAAAAATAATGATTCCCATATAAATTATGAATTCTAGAAATAGAGGGGTTACTTTACAATCACTCTCTCTCACTCTCTCTCTCTCTCTCTATATATATATATATATATAAAACATATAATAATAATATTAGTAATAGTAGTAGGGAAAAGAGTGAAGGGTCTACCATGGCTTCAATCCAAATGATTTCATCAGGACCCTACCTTATACCTAACTAAGTTAATGTAATTCCTTAAGTATAGGGTAGGGTCGTGATGAAATCATTTGGATTGAAACCATGGTAGACTCTTAACTGTTTTCTCTATGCTCCCATAAATTTGGTATGAGCTCTCTAACTGGTAATTTAAATTAACTCTCACTACTAAGCATATAAGCAATGATCGTTTCCCCGTAAATTTGATCTCTCTTTGACCGTAAAATACATAAACAAACCTATGTACTTAATAGTTTAAAATCACTAGTCCGGCTACAGCTGTCAGTGGCTGAGGGGATAAGATATCAGGCTGCCAAACGGTCAGTCTGAGTTCGACCCTAGCCAAGGATAGCCGTGTCTAGCCACACTGAAGAGGTATGAAATACCGAAACACGTGTCTGTGGATGACTTATTAATATATATATACCAAACTTGTTGGTAAAGCCTTGCGGTAAGAAAAAACCCAGCAAATAGTTTGATTGTAAAAATATACTACCAAACTTCACCTGGGGAAAAAAATTTGAAAAAGAGAAAAGACCAAGATAGTCGTACCAACTGAAAATAATTGGTTGATACTATAAGACTTGGCCAAAAGAAATTATATATATATGAAAAATATATATATATAAACTGCCAGGATTATCTAAAGCTAAAAAGTAAAGAGTGCTGAATACCTAAGTAGAGCAAATAATAAAGTTAAACCTAACTGACTCAGATTTTTGCCCTGATGAGCTACTAAGCGAAACTGTTAGTAGGTATATCTGAATCATTAGGTTTAACTTTATTTAATATAATATATATATATATATATATATATATATATATATATATATTATTACACACACACACACACATAGAGGGTGAGCAAAGAATAGGTATATAGCTATTTTATTTTTAATGTATTTTTTTATCAGGATTGTGAATAATGCCAAACAATTTAGGTCATTATACATATATATATATATATATATATATATATATATGTGTGTGTGTGTGTGTGTGTGTGTATATAATATATATATATTAGAGAATTCTTTCAAATTGTGAAGCAATGTATAATGTGTCTGTGGACCAACCACAGTGAGTATCTTCCAGGATTTGAACTACTTAGATATACAATGATACCTTGTCTTATGTATTCAATTCTAAAGCAGAAAGGGGAAGACTGGAAATCCTGAGCATGTGCACACAGCGTGACCAGAACCATTTAACACTTTTTACACCAAAAACACCTGACAATCAAATAAAACTGTAACCTACTTTTGGTCCACCTCATATATATATATATATATATACTGCTAAACTTGCAAATCAGTTGGAAAATTAGGGTGACCCAGAAAAAACAGAACCCAAATTATTTATTTATTTTCCCATTAAACTAACCCTAACCCCCCCCCTAGTTAAAAATAAACAGTTTTATTACAGAATTTGTGGGTTCTGTTTTTTTCTGGGTCACACTGTGTACAGGGTGACACAGAAAAAACAGAACATTTTCGAATTAGGACTGTATGAATAATTTTGTTTTTATTTATTTTGCATAATTCTTGCCTGTTAAATTGGTTGTATTTAACCTATCATTCTGAAAAATGAGTTTTATATTCACTTTTTTTTTTTTAATGATTATTAACATACTTAAAAAAAAAAAAACTGGCATCATGCGGCATTAGAATACAAATCTATCTTGCTGCAATACTACTGCAGAATGCCAGGGTATTTATGAAGCCCCACAACATCATAGAAACCAAGCAGCCAATCAGGATTCGAAGAATGGAATCACCCAAATACATGAATGGACTATTCTTGATTTCCATAAATACCAACAGTCTTGGGCACAGCTTCAGTTGTGCTTAGCCAGTTGCTGTTGTTCAAACCAACAGTATACTGACTGACTTCAATAGATGGGACCTTAACAGATACTACCACTCCGGGTCAGAGTGGATCTGGGAGCAATGGTGATGAAGGGGTGCTCCACATTTCCCAGACTTCCAAAATTGGAACCTCACCATCAGATAGAGTACATGTGTCCTAGGTATGACATTAAACTGCATCTAGTGGTGAAGTTCCAATTTGGAGATTTGGGGAGTGTGGAGTACCTCTTCATTGCCATTGCTCCCAGGTCCACCCTGGCCTAGAATGGTAGTACCTGTTAGGGTCTCATCTATAGGTTAAATAGATAAAAAATGAGTACTAAAAAAATGTAAAGAAACATTAAAAATTGATGGGTATACAAATGATTTTTGTTGTTGATAGTTGTCTGTGGATGACTTATTATATGCTTCCAAAATTCGGTAGAGCTCTCTAGGGGTGACTTAAATTAACTTTCACTGCCAACATATATAAAGCAATGATCATCTGTTTACAGACTGGATCTCTCTGGTGATCGTAAAAATATACAAACAAACGTATGTATTTAATACTTTAAACACCACCCCTTTACGGCAGCTGTCAAATAGCCGAGAGGTTAAGAAATCAGGCTGTCGAAATGTCAGTCAGATTTCGCTCCTGGTCAGAGCTAGTTGTTGTGTCTAGCAACACTGAAGAGGCATGAAACGCCAAAACACATGTCTGTGAATGACTTATATATATATATATATATATGGGAGAAATGTGAGGAGGTTAATGGGCTTTGGTCCTGATGATGGTCTAAATGGCCGAAACGTTGCATCGTCGGCAATAAACATCCAGTTTCCATAACATCCCGTGTTTGTCTACTTTTCTCCACATATATATATATATATATATATATATATATATATATATATATATATTTATAAAATGTATAAAAGTAACCTACTCGAGTTTCATCGTCTGAATCGTCAGGGTTACATCCGCAAGCGTTAAGACCCATTTCAACGGTCATACATGGTACCAACTGACATTAATTGAAAACTGGATTAATTCAGCGAATGTAACCCTGACGATTCAGGCGATGAAACTCGAGTAGGTTACTTTTATCCATTTTATAAATAAATTTTGCTCTACATTGTATTGAGCACTTTGTATTTGTTTTTTCTCAGTCTTTACCCCTGGATACTGTGCGCTTCCAACGATCATACTCGTACCCACCGGTAAGCCACTACTCATACATTAACGCATATATATATATATATATATATATATATATATATATAATATATATTTAAATAAATAACAAAAGACTTATAATCTTGCATTATTAGACTATTTCAGGGAGCTTAGACAAAAATGTCTAATTCTCCCGACTCATCAGATGCAAAAAAAGATTTTTTTGCATCTGATGAGTCGGGAGAATTAGACATTTTTGTCTAAGCTCCCTGAAATAGTCTATAATGCAAGATCTATAAGTCTTTTGTTATTTATTTAAATATAAATTTGCTCTGTGACTCTAACACAAGAGCACACATTGAGCTCTCTAACTGCGACAAGTTGTTTTTTTTAAAAAATACCTTTGTCGTAAGGAAGATTTCTTCTCTGGACTTTTGGATTACTTTTATATATATATATATATATATAAGGTGTGTCAAAAAAGTATCAAGATTTTTTGTACTTTTTAACACACCTTGTATTCTGAAAAAAATTAACGTTCCATTGATTGTTCATTTCTATCTTGGTAAATACAGCTTCAATCTCAATACTTTTATGACACACCTTGTGTGTGTGTGTGTACATATATATATAGTATACCTTTGGTCCACATTTGCTGAAACTTACTCACCAGTAAAAAAAAAAACTGAATAAAACACTAGTTAAATATTCCTTGTCTCTTAAATTTAATGAAATATTTAATGTTTTTTTTAAAAACCTTTTGGAATTTGCTTTACAAAAAAGATTTAGAAAATTCAAACAGCCAAAAAACCTTTCATAACTGCAAGATGTTTCAGATTATTTCAGATGATATTTGCTTAACAAATTATACAACACGATTGTCATTCTATTTCATGATTTGTCATCTAATATTTCTTCTTCTTTTTTTTAACACTCCAGCTGCTGGCAATAAGAACAGGTTACGAACAAGATTTCAGTTCATAACGTTATGAAAGCCATGAAAAGAAAATAATAATCTTTAAATTTTACTTATATGTACACACACACACACCAGTAAGTGAGTAGCAGGTGGACTATGTACACAATAATAAATATCAATAAAAAAAAAAGTGCTAGCACAATAAGTTTTGTCACCCTGATTATTTGCCTCTTGCAATTATTTTCAATTGATTTATTTACCAAACAGATTTTGTATGGAAAGCAAAATTCTACACTCATAAAATATCATGAAATAATCATATCTAAAAGACCCTGGGGTGGACTCAAAACAAAATACAAGGTATGATTTAAAAAATAGGATGGTTTTCTGTAGTAAAAACTTTAATTTCATTGAACTAAATTCAACTTTAGTAACACTAAAAAAATTACTTATTTACTTTCAATTAAAATCATTAAAACCCTTGATCACTGTCTCTACAGGGCTTAGAATACACTAAATTTATCCTCTGCAGAGGGATAAGAATCCTGTCAGCCCAAAAAGGTGTATCCTGGATATGACACTAAACTGGTTCTGATGGTGAAGTTCCAGTTTTTGAAATATAGGGAGTATGTAGTATCCCTTCATTGCAATTACTGTTAATTAATGTTAATGTCATGGAACAAAGAAAGATAACTTGGGTTATCTTTCTTTAAGAGAACTCTTCTCTTTTATGAAACCACTTTCGCGTGCCCATGCGTTTTCGTGAAAAGGGCGTTCTTAGCAACGGACTTTGAACATTGAGAAGTGAAGCAAACGGACGTGTGAAATAAACAACCGTAATAGATTATTGGCGTTTGTGTTTATTAGCGTTGGTTGTCAACTGTCCCCTTGTAGCGAGTTTAACAATTACTCCCAGGTCCACTCTGTTAGTACCTGTTAGGATCCTATGTACACACACACACCAGTAAGTGTTATGAAAGCCATAGAAAGGAAATAATAATCTTTAAATGTTACTTATATGTACACACACACACCAGTAAGTGAGTAGCAGGTGGACTATGTACACAATAATAAATATCAATAAAAAAAATGTGCAAACAATAAATTTTGTCACCCTGATTATTCGGATGTTTAAATTATTTTCAATTGATTTATTTACCAAACAGATTTTTTGGGTGAAAGCAAAATTCTACACTCATAAAATATCATGACATAATCATATCTAAAAGATCCTGGGGTGGGCTCAAAATAAAATACAAGGTATGATTAAAAAGTAACAACTAAATTTTCAAATTCTTTAACAGGTGTGAATTGACATTGTTCTGGTCCCCTTGGTTTGGTTTGTTTTGTTTTATGGCATATCAACCTCAGTGGGTCATTTAATGCCGATAAAGTTTTGAAATTAATTCATTCTTAATGGCTAATCAATTTTCTTTATAAACTCAGGTTTTCTATTTAACCCATAGATGGGACCCTAACAGCTACTACCACACTGGGTCAGAGTAGACCAGGGAAAAATGGTGATGAAAGGGTACTCCACATTCCCCAAACCTCCAAAACTAGAACCTCACCATCAGATAGAGTTTAATGTCATTCCCAGGACATGAAGACCCTCAGTCTCCGCCTTCTAGCACCCATATGATAAAAAGGGTTGGGCTTGCCATAAGGGCAATAGAGCTGGGGCAATCATATAGGTCCCCTTTGTGAAAAGGGATATTGGCCCCTTAACCAATCCCACCCCATTCAACCATCATTTCAATACAGATATATTTAGGACTGATATTGATCCACTTCCTGATTTAAAATCTAAAATTTAAATGAAGGAACTTAAACTTGATATTTTTTAAAATATGTCTGGAATTTTGAAGTTTTCTTCATTGTACATTTTTGTCTTGGTAAATACAGCATCAGTCTTGATACTTTTTGAATACACATTGTAATTTGAAAAAAAAATTAATGTTTCATTCATTGTCCATTTCTGTCTTGGTAAATACAGCATCAGTCTTGATACTTTTTGAATACACATTGTATTTTTGAAAAAAAAAAAAAATGTTTCATTCATTGTCCATTTCTGTCTTGGTAATTACAGCTTTAGTCTTGATACTTTTTGAATACACATTGTATTTTGAAAAAAAAAAATTAATGTTTCATTCATTGTTCATTTCTGTCTTCGTAAATACAGTATCAGTCTTGATACTTTTTGAATACACATTGTATTTTGAAAAAAAAAAAAATGTTTCATTCATTGTCCATTTCTGTCTTGGTAATTACAGCTTTAGTCTCTAATTTTTTTGAATACAGCTTATTTTGAAGAAAATTAATGTTTCATTCATTGTTCATTTCTTTCTTGGTAAATACAGCTTCAGTCTTGGTACTTTTTGAACAAAGCTTACATTTTGAAAAAAAATTAATGTTCTATTCATTGTTCATTTCTGTCTTTGTAAATACACCTTCAGTCTCAATACATTTTGAATACAGTTCGTTTGAAGAAAAATTAATGTTTTTCATTGTTCATTTCTTTCTTGGTAAATACAGCTTCAGTCTTGTACTTTTTGAACAAAGCTTACATTTTGAAAAAAAACTAACGTTCCATTCATTGTTTCATTTCTGTCTTGGTAAATACACCTTCAGTCTCAATACTTTTGAATACAGTTCGTTTTGAAGAAAATTAATGTTTCATTCATTGTTATTTCTGTCTAGGTAAATACAGCTCTAGTCTCTTATGATTTTTTGACCACACCTCATATTTTAAAAAAAAATCATGTTTATGGATAGTTCATTTCTGTTTCAGCTTCACTACCTGATAGGTCCCATTTACGGGTTAAATACAAAAAAATGTGTTTAAAAAATTTAAGTTAAAAAAAAAAACAAACTGTTGAATATCCATCAAGCATGAATAAAACAAAACATCTTCAGCATAAAATAACCCAACAAGGGTTGACATGCCATAAAATCCAACCAATCAACCAACCATCAAGCATGAATAAAACAAAACGTCTTCATCATAAAATAACCCAACAAGGGTTGACATGCCATAAAATCCAACCAATCAACCAACCATCAAGAATGAATAAAACAAAACATCTTCAGCATAAAATAACCCAACAAGGGTTGACATGCCATAAAATCCAACCAATCAACCAACCATCAAGAATGAATAAAACAAAACGTCTTCAGCATAAAATAACCCAACAACGGTTGACATGCCATAAAATCCAACCAATCAACCCACCATCAAGAATGAATAAAACAAAACGTCTTCAGCATGAAATAATCTAACAAGGGTTGACATGCCATAAAAATCCAACCAATCAACCAACCATCAAGAATGAATAAAACAAAACGTCTTCAGCATAAAAAACCCAACAAGGGGTTGACATGCCATAAAATCCACCAATCAACCAACCATCAAGAATGAATAAAACAAAACGTCTTCAGCATAAAATAACCCAACAAGGGTTGACATGCCATAAAATCCAACCAATCAACCAACCATCAAGAATGAATAAAACAAAATGTCTTCATCATAAAATAACCCAACAAGGGTTGACATGCCATAAAATCCAACCAATCAACCAACCATCAAACATAAATAAACAAAAATGTCTTCATCATAAAATAATCCAACAAGGGTTGACATGCCATAAAATCCAACCAATCAACCAACCATCAAGAATGAATAAAACAAAATGTCTTCATCATAAAATAACCCAACAAGGGTTGACATGCCATAAAATCCAACCAATCAACCAACCATCAAGAATGAATAAAACAAAACATCTTCAGCATGAAATAACCCAACAAGGGTTGACATGCCATAAAATCCAACCAATCAACCAACCATCAAGAATGAATAAAACAAAACGTCTTCATCATAAAATAATCCAACAAGGGTTGACATGCCATAAAATCCAACCAACAAACCAACTTTCCTGATATCTAATCCATTAGGTAAGTCAATTCCCCAGCTCTTAGTAGATTCGGTCAGTCCAAAATAACTTTGATGTTCCTTTGAGATGCTGATGGAAATAAGATTTTGCAGTTTCTATTTTGGTTGTTATTTACCAAACACCAAATCGCATGATCTACATTGTGTTTGGTTTGTGGCCAAGGATCTCTTTCCTAATGTCCATCCTTCCTTCCTGATTCTCTCGTTTCTTCCAATGAACCACGTAACGGAAAAGAGTCCAGAGTTGCCATGGCACTCTAAATATTAATTTTGTCTTGGAGACAAATGAATTTGTTTTGCAATAACGAGCAGATGGCATATCCAAATCCAAACACTGTCATTAAATTGGGCTTTGTCTGATTTATAATAAAGTTATTTAGAAAAATCAATTCTTAAACTCCAAACTGCAGGTTGGTTGGTTGGGTTTTACAGCATGTTAACCCATTGGCTCATTTTATGCCGATGACGTTTTAGTTTTATTCATTCTTGATGGGTATCAATTGTTTTTTTAAACAATTTTTTTAAAACTCATCTTTTTTTATTTAACCCATAGATGGGACTCTAATGGGTACTACCACTCCGAGTCATAGTGGACCTGGGAGTAATGGTGATAAATAGATACTCCACATTACCCAGAATTTCAGAATTAGAACTTCACCACTAGATGTAGTTTAACGATGTCATAGCCAGGACATTAAGACCCTCAGCCACTGCTTTCTAGCACATATATAATAAAAAGGGAGGCATGTGGTCTAATGGTTAGAGTTGTAGGAAATGGACTCGTCAATCCGAGTTCAATTCCTGGATGAAACTGTTGGTATTATGTCTGATTTATAATCAAGTTATTTAGAAAAATCAATACAAACAAATTCCAAGCGGATCCTTGGAAATCTGCTATTAGCAGGTTAACGACCATTTGGAAATCAGATCTCTTTGAGAAAATAAAAACAGGAATCCTTCCTAGCTGTTAGTACTACTGTCATTTACACCAGACACCACAATACTTGAAAGATGTTATCACATCTTCACTGGTCTGGTCATCTAGTTCGCATGAATGATTGCCGAATCCCAAAACAACCATTTTACAGGGAAATCTCAACTGGCAAACGTCGTCAGTGCAAACCCAAACTGAGGTTTAAGGACTGCCTCAAGGACACTCCGAAGAACACTGCTATTTCTGTGGAGTACTGGGAGAAGTAGCATGTAATAGACCTGACTGGGGAACCACCATCTACCTGTCTGTGGAAGAATTTGGATCCAACTGAATTAAACACCAAAAATTGAAGTGGGCTATTAGAAAATGTAAGCAACATTCAAATGGAGAAGTTCCAACATGTAGTTTATGTGGAAGAGTATGTCTCTCCAGGGCTGGCCTGGTGAGTCATCTGAGAAAACACAAGGATACAGTGTCAAATACTACTGGCACCCAACTATGATAAAAAAAACCCAAAAAAACAGGAAATGGTCTTACTTGAACCCGAGTTGACAGCCAACACAGTGGCAACACTTGTTCTTTAGCAAAATGCTTGGAGAAAAAGTTAGATGGAAACTACACTAGGATGCTGCATGGAGTTTTGAACAATTCCAAATTTATGTTTTATAATCTATTCTATATACATATATAAAGGGTAGTTGGTGTGTATATATGTATAAGTGTATGTCCAGAGGAAACTATGAAAATAAAACCACTAAATAAATGTATATACACATTCACTATTACCAGATCTTGCTTTCTGAGCAAAAATAATGAAGATTTGATTTATATTTGTGAATAGATACTACACTCTGATCCTTGATAAAAAAGCATAATAGTCATACAATGAAACAAGTAGAATAATAGTCTAGATTCTTGGTCAGAAGACAAAACTGATCCCCCCTTCTGCAAAGGACCAGCGATTGAGCAGACACTACACCCTGATCCTTGATAGAAAAGCATAATTGTTAGACATACAAACCAGGAGAACAATAGGGTATATAGTATATATAAATAAAACGTACCTTCCCATGAAATCATCCTTCCCTGCCACGTCATGGTCATACACTGTTAATTCTAGACAGTTTGTTTGATCATCGTACATCCGCAAATCAAACTGTTCCAACCATCGAGGACTCAATGTGTTTGGTTTGAACTGCAAAGAAAAATCAATAGACATTAAATGTTTATCTCTCAATAATTATTGCTTTAATTACTCTTTCTTAAAATCTTCCATTGCGTTGGATCAAAACGTGATTCAGCTTGTCAAATCTTATGCAAATTGCCCGGAGCATCATTTTTAAATGAAGTATCTAATGATATAAGTGTAAAATCAGCATATGAGTAACACAGGGAGCTGTGCAGTAAAGTAAGGAGCTGATGCAGATGCAAAATGAAGTATCTATATATATTAATGTAAAGTATTAATATACCCCCTCCCTTATTAAGGGGGTGGGTTAGCTCAGTCGGTAGAGCGTTCGTCTAATTCCTAGTTTGATACCGGCCCTCACCAACTCAGCGTATGAGTAACACAGGAATCTGTGCGGTAAAGTAAGGAGCTGATGGTAGGTGTTTTGCTTCACCTCAGATGCAAAATGAAGTATCTATATATATATTAATGAAGTATTAATATACCCCCCTACCTTATTAGGGGGTGGGTTAGCTCAGTTAGTAGAGCGTTTGGCTAGTTCCTAGTTCAATACCGGCCCTCACCAACTCAGTGTATGAGTAACACAGGGAGCTGTCAAGTAAAATAAGGAGCTGATGGTAGGTCTTTCGCTCCACCTCAGACGCAAAAACCATCTCCTTGGTCAAGCGCTAGTGAAAAGGGGATAGACCTTCGTGCTGATTGGCTGATCCCGACTTTAGGCCACGCCAACTTTACTTATTAATATATAAGTAAAAGTAAAATTGGCGGAGTAGCTTATTGTCGGTATCAGCTGGACAGCGAGGGAGTCTATCTCCTTTTCACTGTAATAAAATTGCATTGAAAATGATTTTTGTTATGAAAATGCATTGGAAATGATTTTTGCTATAAAAATGCATTGGAAATGATTTTTGCTATAAAAATGAATTGGAAATGATTTTTGCTATAAAAATGCATTGGAAATGATTTTGCTATAAAAATGCATTGGAAATGATTCTTTGCTATAAAATGCATTGGAAATGATTCTTGCTATAAAATTGCATTGGAAATATTCTTGCTATAAAATTGCATTTGGAAATGATTTTTGCTATAAAAATGCATTGGAAATGATTTTTTGCTATAAAATGCATTGGAAATGATTTTTGCTATAAAATGAATTGGAAATATTTTTGCTATAAAATTGCATTGGAAATGATTTTTTACTATAAAAATGCATTGGAAATGATTTTTGCTATAAAATTGCATTGGAAATGATTTTTACTATGAAAATGTATTGGAAATGATTTTTATTATAAAATTGCATTGGAAATGATTTTTACTATAAAATGCATTGGAAATGATTTTTTGCTATAAAATTGCATTGGAAATGATTTTTGCATAAAATTGCATTGGAAATGATTTTTGCTATAAAATTGCATTGGAAATGATTTTTACTATGAAAATGCATTAGCATTGTACACTATTTCTGAAAACTAATTCCAGAACTGAAAAAAAAAATAATAATAAAAATAAAAAAGCAAGAGTTTAATTGATGTAGATTTTTTAAATGAATAATACCTAATAATATCCGTTTTGGTTGGATACTCTTCAACTATAAATAAAATTACAGTATTTTTGGTGTAGTAGAAAATTAACATATCTTTATTGCCAATATGTAAGTCAATTCAATTAACTCATGAATTTATTTCTACTTAAAGATTTTACTATAGAATGTTACCTTTTCTATAGAGTTTTACCAATTCTCCCTACTGTCAAGCCAAACAAAAGACACATCAGTCTCTTTTAATGAGGTTCTTTTTAACAAAACACATTCAATCGTTCAGGTTTCAGTCAGCATCTCCTTGAGCACCCAGATCCTGTTCATGTGTCACGTTCACAAAAACGATAAGTTTTCTAAGAGCGCCACTCCATCATTCAAAGATTATTTCAATAGGAGAAAGTAGTTATCGCCAATTGTTCAAACATAAAAACTCTCTGGGTAATTTTTATAACCTCTTAAATCCAGAATCTTGATACTAATGACTTTCTCAAGAAAGTTCTTCAACAGCTATTTCTACTTATCACTAGTGGTTAATGCTAACACATTGTAAAAACAAATTACTAAAAAGTATAAATATAATAACATGATATGTATTACTTCCTAACCGTTATGCATGACATAACCCCAGATGGGTTGATATGCCGTTAAAATCAATAAACCAAACTAAACCAATTATCAGTAGTGGTGCAACAAGAGAATGTTGGATTGCTTGTGATTGAACCACTGAAGCAATCCAGGGCATGAAAAAAGCCTGTTCTGTTGGTGCGGTTGTAGAATATGCTAATTGCACCTCTGCAGAGGTGTAAATACCCCCCTCCAATAGGGCCAACTGGTGAATTGTGATGCTTAAAAACAAAATTTCTTCAGCATAAAATAACCCAACAAGGGTTGACATGCCATAAAACCCAACCAACCAACAGCTTTCTCAAGAAACTTCTTCAACAGCTATTTCTACTTATCACTAGTGGTGCAACGAGAGATTGTTGGGCTACCTGTGATTGGACCACTGAAGCAATCTAGGGCATAAAAAAAAGGTTGCTCTGTCAGCTGGGGTTGTAGAATATGCTAATACCTGCAGAGGTGTAAATACCCCCCTCCAATGGGGCCATTGGTTGACTGGGGATGGTGAACTGTGATGCTTAACTCCAGAGCCCCATTCCTATAAGGATTTATCAATAAATGGCTAAAAATGGTCTTTCCATTTAAAGTTACCTGTGATTTCCCATAAATCAAAGACTGCTAAATATGTTTAATATTACCTTTAAACAAAGGCTATTGTTTGGGGTGGATTAGGAAAACAAATGTGACTTCCGTATGGGTGGAATGAGGTGGTATAGGACGTTAAGGGCTAAAAACAAAAATGCCTTCAACATAAAATAACCCAACAAGGGTTGACATGCCATAAAACCCAACCAACCAACAGTTTTCTCAAGAAACTTCTTCAACAGCTATTTCTACTTATCACTCGTGATGCAACGAGAGATTGTTGGGCTGCCTGCAAATGGACCACTGAAGAAATCCAGGGCATGAAAAAAGCCCAGCCTGTCAGCTGGGGCTGTAGAATACTCCACCTGGACTTCTGCAGCGGGGCATTAAATCCCTATAATAGGCCCTATTATAGGGATTTAATGCCCCGCTGCAGAAGTCATTAAAGGTAATATTAAACATATTTAGCAGTCTTTGATTTATGGGAAATCACAGGTAACTTTAAATGGAAAGACCATTTTTAGTTATTTTTATTGATAAATCCTTATAGTTGGCTGAGCAGTCCTGATATCCAACACTCCACTTTGCCCATTACTTAGGATAGACGAGTAGTTGGAAAAGCCCCCTCTGAACAATCAGATAGTCATGTCAAACCCTTGTGTGTATATATATATATATATATATGTCAAACCCAAGTATATATATATATATATATATATATATATATATATATATATATATATTTACCAACTCCTCCGCATGAGCAGGATGTGACACAAAGTCAATTTCTTAAGCGGAGTTCAACAGGTTTGAATTCAGAGTTTTCCTTCTCCTAGACCGGTTGCCTAACCAAGGTTAAAGAGCCCAGTCTTCCCTACTATTTATCCATAGCTGGAGGGAGATTAGGATTCATACCTTTCCCAAGGGTATTAGTGCTAAGTGAAATGCAATTACCACATCCAGGATTTGAACTCGGGATGACAAGTCCATTTCCCATGACTTTAACCATTACACCACGCACTTCCAATTGCACCTATATGATTGTCCCAACCCTATCAACCTTATGGCAAGTTCCAACCCTTATTATCATATATGTGCTAGAAGGTGGTTGTGTGACATTAAAATCTATCTGATGATGAAGTTCCAATTCTGGACCTCTAGGGAACGTGTAGTACCCCTTCATCACCATTTCTCCCAGATCCACTCTGACCTGGGGTGGTAGTGCCTGTTAGGGTCCCATCTATGGGTTGAATAGAAAAAATGAGTTTAAAAAAAAATTATCTAAAAAAATTGAGTACCCATCAAGAATGAATAAAACAAAATGTCTTCAGCTTATAATAACCCAACAAGGGTTGACATGTCATGAAATCCAACCATCCAATAACTTTCCCAAGAAAATTTTGGTTTGTTTTGTTTTACAGCATATCAACCTTAGTGGGTCATTTAATGCCAACAAAGTTTTTGAAATAAATTAATTCTTAATGGATACTCAATTTTGTTTTGTAAATGCATTTTTCTATTTAACCCATAGATGGGACCCTAACAGGTACTACCACTCCGGGTCAGAGTGAACCAGGGAGCAATGGTGATGAAGGGGTGCTCCACATTCCCCAGACCTCCAGAACTGGAACCTTATCATTAGATAGAGTTTAACGTCATTCCCAGGACATGTAGACCCTCAGCCGCCACCATCTACCACCTATATGATAAAAAGGGTTGGGGCTTGCCATAAGGGCAATAGGGTTGGGGCAATCATATAGGTGCTAGGGCTTGACGTGACCAGCCAACTGATTGGAGGGGGCCTCTCCGACTACCCGTCTAGCCTAAGTAAGGGTCTAAGTGGAGTGTTGCAGGTCATGGACTGCTCATCCACCAAGACTCCATCCTTAAGCATCATGGGTTGCCACCCACGGCTAATAGGTGGCCCCATCTGGGTACAGTCGGTGCATTCTAAGGCCCCTACCGACAGGGCGACCCAAAAAGTTCTTCAACTGTATTGAAGTAAGTCAGTCAGTCTACTATTGGTTTGAACAATGTGACTGGCCAAGCACAACTGAACCAGTGTCAAGACAACTGGTACTTATGGGAATTCAGAACAGTCCACTCATGCATTTGGGTGATTCCATTCCCTGAGTCCTCATTGGCTGCTTGGTTTGTATGATGCTCTGAGGCTCCATATATCCTGCCATTTTGCAGTAGTCTTTGCAGCAAACCAGAATCGTATTTGAGTTACGACTGCTTGCTGTCTTGTCTTGCCAATTCGACGGTAATTGGACTTAGTATTATTATCCTACAAACTGCTATTACTACTTATCACTTGTGGTGCAACAAGAGATTGTTGAACTGCCAGCAAATGTAGCATTGGAGCAATCCAGTGCAGGAAAAAAAAACCTTATCCAATATCCTTTTGGTTAATTCAAAGGGACTGATAAATCAAAGGAGAATATTAGTACAAAATAGATAGGGCGTGAATACTGCTCCTTCCTCTCCCACACACAAAGTAAAGAAACTTAGTTCTCACCTGAGTATAAATAGGACTCTTCCTTATCTGATTATTTCCATCTGAAAACTTTTTGTATTTATATTATATATATATATATATATATATATATATACCAACTCCTCCGCACGAGCAGGATACGACACAAGGTCAATTTCTTAAGCGGAGTTCAACAGGTTTGAATTCAGAGTTTTCCTTCTCCTAGATGGTTACCTCGCCATGGTTAAAGAGCCCAGTCTGCCCTGCTATTTACCCATAGCTGGAGGGAGAGTAGGATTCATACCTTTCCCAAGGGTATTAGAGCTAAGTGAAATGCAATTACCACATCCAGGATTTGAACTTGGAGCGACGAGTCCATTTCCCATGACTTTAACCATTACACCACGTGCTTCCTACTATATATATATTTATATATATACTAGCAGCGGCTACCCGGCTAAGCCCAGGTAGAGTAGATAAAAACATGGTTTAATAATCGTTTGCAGATCTTCTACTACTGAATACAGAGTTCGGTCCTCGCAGGATGACCCGTAAAAATCACCACGTAAAAACGATCTTAATTTAATCCTGCCTGGTGGGAGGTCAGGGAATTTTCTTTTCGTCAGATTTGAGGGATGACATCATATGGCTAAACTTGCGAATTGGTCGGAAAATTAAAACATATTACAGGTGACCTAGGAAAAACAGAACCCAAATTATTTATTTATTTTCCCATTAAACTAATCCTAAACCCCACCCCTAACCCTAACCCCTAAAACCCCCTAGTTAAAATTAACAGTTTTATTACAAAATTTGTGGCTTCTATTTTTTTTCTGGGTCACCCTGCATACAGGGTGACCCAGAAAAACAGAACACAAATTATTTATTTATTTTCTAATTAAACTAATCCTAAACCCCAACCCAAACCTTAAACCTAAACCCTCCAAGTTAAAATTAACAGTTTTATTACAAAATTTATGGGTTCTGTTTTTTCTGGGTCACCGTAATTTTCCAACCGATTTGCAAGTTTCGCCCATCACATAATGATATATTAAGAAATTTTAATTCAATGATTAACTATATTTTTAAAATAAAATATAAATGATGCGATTTGCTAAACTTCAAATTAATATTTGAAAAAGAAAAAAAGAATTAAATAAAGTAATCAAATTTATGTAAAACGATAAATAATCTTAAAAAAAAATAACATTATTAATTCAAAACGTAGCCGATCGAATATAGTATACTTTACTATAATGATTATAGTAAAGTATACTATATTATAATTTTGATAACAATTTGAGTTTTGAGGTATTTCCTACCGGTAGGGAGAGCACACCTGCACTTTAAAGATGTCTGCAAGAGGGAAGACATGCCACATTAACACCAGCACATGCAGAAGACCGTGTGACCTGGCGCCTCCTTGCCAAACAAGGAACGAGAAGGAGTGAAAAAGAGAGGAAAGAAGCCGCCACAGAAAAGAGAACCAAAAGGAAGGAGAGAAAACAGCAACTCCAGCAAGCATCACCGTTTGTTTGCAGTCACTGCACCAGAGATTGCCATTCAAAAATTGGTCTGTTAAAGTCAAAGTACCATAGTATATTCGTTTGTTTGTTTATTGACTTTAACGGCATATCAACCTGTCTGGGGTTATGTCATGCCTAACGATTAGGAAGTTATACATATTGTGTATTTATATTTATACTTTTAGTAATTGGTTTTAAAAATGTGTTAGCATTATTGGGGATTATGTTGTATGGTATTGATTTGTTTCATGTCTATATTTTTTTATAATTTTATGGTATAATTTTATTTCTCTCAAAAAAGAGAGAATATCCTCCAAGTTGACATTTTCAAACAGATCTTTCATATTGTTTGCTATGAAATAACGGTTTCTGATGTGAGCAAGAAACCTGCATTCCATGAATAAGTGTTTAACTGTCAAAGGTGTTTGACATGTTCCACATTGTGGTTGTTGTTCTTGTTTGAGTATATTCGAGTGCGTTAGTCTTTGTTGACCAATGCGTAATCAAGATACAATGACTTGTTCCTTTCTAGACTTCCTTAAAGTTGGTGTCCAGCATCCCAAAGTGGGTTTGATTAGAAAGAGTTTATTGTGGATGTTGTTATTCCAGTGTTGTATATTCGTGTATACACTCTATAAAATTATTTAAATTCTGTTTTAAATTAAAATGTCAGTTACCTTAGAATTGACGGAATTCAAAAATCATAGTCAGGAAAAGCTTAACCTCTTCTCGAAAAAGATCAATGTTACCATGAAGAATGAGCGGAAAGATAGAAAAAAAATATCCGTAATCCGATGTCAGGTTGCATTAAGGCATCAACTTTTTTGTTGCTGGAAGAGTTGTTCACTGAAGTGTTCATAATCTTGATTGTTTTTTGTCAAGGTTGACTATGGAAGTAACAGCTTTTTGTTGTAATTGTCAAGGGAGGTAATGTAGTTATTGAAGAGTGGGTTGGTTACCCTGTCAAGGTTGACTATGGAAGTAACAGCTTTTTGTTGTAATTGTCAAGGGAGGTTATGTAGTTAATGAAAAGTGGGTTGGTTACCCTGTCAAGGTTGACTATGGAAGTAACAGCTTTTTGTTGTAATTGTCAAGAGAGGTAATGTAGTTATTGAAGAGTGGGTTGGTTACCCTGTCAAGGTTAATAATAGGAGTAACAGCAGTCGTAATCCAATGTGAGTTTACATTAGGGCATCAACATTTTTGTTGCTGGAAGACTTGTTCACTGAAATGTTCATAATCTTGATTGTTTTTTGTCAAGGTTGACTATGGAAGTAACAGCTTTTTGTTGTAATTGTCAAGGGAGGTAATGTAGTTATTGAAGAGTGGGTTGGTTACCCTGTCAAGGTTAATAATAAGAGTAACAGCAGTTTTTCTCCAACTCCTCATATTTTCACACATTGTACTGTTGTAAGGTTGACTATGGAAGTAACAGCTTTTTGTTGAAATTGCCTAGGGAGGTAATATAGTTAGTGAAGTGTGGGTCACTTGACTGGACACTGTCAAGGTTGATAACAGGAGTAACAGCAGTTCTTAATATTTTTTGTCTGTTAATGATTTTAAAATAGAAATCAAAGAACTAAGACCCCCCCCCAAAAAAAAAATTGAGACAGAAACTGTAGTAGTAGTAGTAGTAGTAGTAGTAGTAGTTTGTTATTATTATTATTATTATTATTTTTACTCCTTTTGAGTTTTCACATCAGCATTAGCTGATGGTTTTTCACTGGAGTCTGAGTGACAGCAAGTCTCCCCAGGTCTCCAGGACTCTTCTGAGTATTCTGGCAGATTGCAGCAGTGCAGTGTTCTGAATGGTTTCAATTCTTCCTCTGATTTCCAAACTTTCCAAACCATTTTCTAATCCTTTTGGGACTGTTCCAAGTGCACCAACTACAATTGGTATCACCTTCATTTTCATGTTCCATAACTTTTTCAGTTCTCTGGCAAGATCCAGACATTTGTCCATTTTTTCATTTTCCTTTAGTTTCACCCTGTGATCTGCTGGAACTGCAAAATCCACCAGTTGACAAGTTCTTTCTTTTTTGTTTATCAACACTAGATCTGGTCTTCTTGCTGGGATAAGGTGATCCGTTTTTATTTCAAACACCCCATCATTAGCTGATGGTCTTTCACTGGAGTCTGAGTGACAACAAGTCTCCTCAGGTCTCCAGGACTCTTTTGAGTATTCTAGTCGATTGCAGCAATGCAGTTGTCTGGATGGTCTCAATTTTTCCTCTGATTTCCAGTTCCTCCAGATTTTTTTTCTCCAAGCTTTTTGGGACCAAGTGCACCAACTACAAGTAGTATCACTTTCACCCTCATATTCCACAGCTATTTTAATTCTCTGGCAAGGTCCAGGTATTTGTCTATCTTTTGTTTTCTTCATCTTCAGTCTGTAATCTGCTGGAACTGCAAAATCTACCAGTTGACAAGTTCTCTTTTTTTTTTTGTTAATCAATACTAGGTCTTGTATCCTGGCTGGGATAAGGTGACTTGTCTTTATCTCAAAGTCCCAAAGTATTTCATGCGTTTCATTCTCAAGGGCCGGTTTAGCTCAGTCGGTAGAGTGTTCAGCTAGGAATCACCAGGTTCTTGGTTCGATACCAGCCCTTGCCAACTCAGCATACAAGTAGCACAGGGATCTATGCGGTAAAGTGAGGAGCTGATGGTAGGTGTGACACCTCGCCTCAGATGCTAACACAATCTCCTTGGCACAAGTGAAAAGGGGATAGACTCCCTCGCTATCTAGCTGATCCCGACTTTAGGCCACCCCGATAAATTTACTACTTTAGTACTACTTCTGTCCTTTAACAAAGATGGCTTTGGCATTAGATAACCCATGAAAGTTGAAAGAAACAAAACCAAACTAAGAGTTTTGCACTTTACCAACAACAGTCCATTGAAGTCAGTCAGTCAGTCAGTCAACTGTTGGTTTGAATAACAGCAACTAGCTAAGTACAACTGAAGCAGTGTCCAAGACAGTTGGTATTTATAGAAATCAAGAATAGTCCATTCATGCATTTGGGTGATTCCATTCCCTGAGTTCTGATTGGTCTTGTCTCCTGGCTGGGACAAGGTAATCCGTCTTTATCTCAAAGTCCCAAAGAATTTCATGCGTTTCATTCTCAAAACTGAACACTCTACCGACTGAGCTAAACCAGCCCTTGAGAATGAAACGCATGAAATTCTTTGGGACGTTGAGATAAAGATGGATTACCTTATCCCAGCCAGGAGACAAGACCTATCAGAACTCAGGGAATGGAATTGGCTGCTTGGTTTCTATGATATTGTGGAGTTTTATAAATACCCTGTCATTCTGCAGTAGAATTGTGACAAGACGGGATTGTATTAAGTTACAACTGCTTGTTGCCGTGTCTTACCAATTCGACGGTAATTGGAACTTAGCTTGATTATTCTTCACAGTCCACTTTTGTGTCTGTGTGTTTGTGGTACTACCCACCTCCCACCCTTCCTCTCTTTCCGCTCAATTAGAGTGACACTTTCAGATGAACAAACAAATTTAATGACAGTGTTATTTGTCAGAATTATTGAGATGAGGCTTGATGTGTATCATTATGATTTTTCAGACTGTTGTCCTCATCTTTATTGTACGATGTAAAAATACCTTACAATTAAAATAAATATCGTTAATTAACCAATGCCATTGGATTTTATGCTTCAAATTTTGCAGGAAACTATTGAGGTCAGTTAGCCTACTGTTGGTTTGAATAACAGCAGCTAAGTGCAACTCAAGCAGTGTCCAAGACAGTTGGTATAAATAGGAATCAAGAATGATCCATTCATGAATCAAGGTGATTTGGGTGATTCCATTCCTTGAGTTCTGCTTGACTGCTTGATTTGAATGACATTGTGGAGTCTTATATATACTCTGTCATTTTGCAGTGGACTTTGTAGCATTCGAGTTTGTATTTGAGTTACAATCGTTTGCTGCCTTGTCTTTCCAGTTCAACGGTAATTGGAACTTTTAATTATTCTTCAGAAACTCCAATAAACTATAGGGTTGGAACAATCATATAGATGCTAGGGCTTGATAGGACCAGCCAATTGATTGGAGGAGGCCTCTCTGATTTCCCATTTAGCCTAAGTAAGGGCCAGAGTGGAGTGTTGCATGTCATGGACTGCTCATCCACCAGGATTCTGTACTTAACCATCATAGGTTGCCAGCCATGGACAACAAGTGGCTCCATTGGGGGGAATTTTACCCCTCTGCAGAGGGGCAGTCAGTGTATTCTACAACCCAGCCAACAGGGTGGGAGTAAATAGTAAGGCAGACTGGGCTCTTTAGCTTTGTAAGGCCACCAGTCTAGGAGAAAGAATATTTAATGCAGTGATGAACCATTCTTCTAGTTTTTAGCGCTCACCCCAAAAAGTGTGGCTGGCTACAAATCATTTGTGTAGTTGATTTGCTTTGGAATACGATGGAAAAACATTTATTTATATATATATATATATATATATATATATACACACACACCATCTCTTTCCAATACATTACTATCTTCAAATCTCTTTCCAATGCATTTACTATATATAGATATATATATATTCAATAGACAAACATTATTTATTTATATATACATACACATACTCAATTCAAACTCATTACTATCTTCAAATCCCTTTCCAATGCATTTATATATATATATATATGCTGGGATTCCTATTTAATCATTCAGACTTGTAGAGATAATTACATTAATAACAGAGAACATTAAAGAGGTAATAGTTGTAATAGTAGTATATAGAACAGATTGAAATACTAAAAGTAATAGTGGTCGCAGAAATGGCTGAGATAGTTGTGGTAGTAATAGAAAGATTGAGATTATAGTAATAGTAGAAAAAACTAGGAATACTATAGTAGTAGTAATAGAAAAAATAGTAAAAAAGACTGAGATTGTAGTAATAGTAAAAAGACTAGGAATCTAGTAGTAGTAGTAGTAAAGTCAAGGAATTGAGATTATTGTAGTAATAGTAGTAGAAGTAGTAAATTATATTGAAATTATTTTAGTAGTAGCCATAGAAATGTATGCAATAGTAGTAATAATAGTAGCAGTAGTAGTAGTAATACCTGTAAAAGATTTATCTAATCATAGTAGTAGCAGTAGTATTAGTAAGTTTGCAATAGAACAGGGTGAGATAGTCATTTAATTACCAAAGTGATAGTAACTGTAGTAGAAGTTGCAATAGTAACCTTGTGAGCAGTTATTGATTTCTTGGTAGATCAGAGAAATCAATAGAATCCACATGATTAACACGAGGGTAGAAACAATACAAGCACTGTTCACTGGAACAACGGTGGCGGCAGCAGAGGGCGGCGGGGAAGGGTGTGTGGAATTTGTTGGTTAGTACGGTACCAACAGAAAAATATCTCCGCCGCCATCCGATGTTTAATTTGAGAGAAGAGAAGAAGTCGAGTCAAACGAGTCTTTAATTAGTTCGAAAAGATCTAATAAGAATCGTGACAGGAAACAGTTGGTAATGAACCAGGGAGGATGGGAAGGAGGATACAGACTGAGGCGTTCAGCATTTTGAAGAATTGGGAAACGCTTCTGTTGCAATATGAAAGTGTTGTTCAATATAATTCAAAAGCGTCGGTAATTAGAACTGGAATTGGTATCTGTACAAGGACCGAAGTTTAACTACTCAAGTGTTTCTTAACCCTGTGGGTCCATATAACGTTAACAACCCTGTTGACTGCGGCTTTAGAATACATCATCATCTCCCTAGCTATAGGTTAAATAATTCCACTGGTCTTCTAAAAGGTGGGTGGTGGTGTCCCTATGGTGTAGTGGCTAACATACTGCACTGGTTGCCCACTACAGCTACAAATCCAAGTCTTTTCTTTTATCTTACTGGATGACACTTGAGAAAACGTCACATTACGTTGTCTTTGTTTCTATTAACTTTAACATTTAACTTAATTAATGAAATCATTTTATAATTCAATAAAGATATACAGCTGGTATATAAATATAATATGTTATGAAATAAATAAAATAAATAAATGTGGTATTTGGAAATCTAATAGATTGCAAATCAGAATAATAATTGACTAGAACAATTTTATTTTATTTTTGTTATTGTCACAAAGAACTACAATGGTTAAATTACAAAAATACTAATATTATCTGCGTTATTCGGACTATTGTCCCCATCTTTATTGTTATTTGTACAATGTTTCAGCCGATATGCCCTCCAGCCTTCTTCAGGTATTTCTTCTTGGACTCGAGAACCTTCTTTTCGAACACGGGAACTTTCCTGTCGTATGGCTTCCAATAATCTTATATTTTAGGTTTTAAAACTGCTCTGCTATTTTAGCATTGAGCAATTTTCTATGGTAACACATTTCTTATTTGTTATCCTTCATTATATATATATATATATATATATATATATATATACATTTAATATTACCGACTATAGTTTTCTCGCAGTAACTATAGTCGTAATTGTAAACCATTTGATTTCAAACGTATATTTAGCCTTTATATTGAGCATTTTAAATTGTTTTTTAAAAAAATCCAGAAGTAAATAGTATTCTATATTTGTTTACTTGGTGGTTTAATGGTAACTGCAATATATATATATATATATATATATATATATATATATGCAGCTATGGGTTAAATAGTAGGGCAGACTGGGCTCTTCATGGGTAGGTAACTGGTCTAGGAGAGGGATAACTCTGAATTCAAAATTCATGAGGTCGGTCATTGATTAATGGTAACTGCAATATATATATATATATATATATATATATATATATATATATATATGCAGCTATGGGTTAAATAGTAGGGCAGACTGGGCTCTTCAGCCTTGGGTAGGTAACTGGTCTAGGAGAGGGATAACTCTGAATTAGTCCATTATATATAATATATATATATATATATATATATATATTGCAGCTATGGGTTAAATAGTAGGGCAGACTGGGCTCTTCATAACTGGTCTGAATTCAAAATTCATGAGGTCGGTCATTGATTTAATGGTAACTTGCAGCTATGGGTTAAATAGTAGGGCAGACTGGGCTCTTCAGCCTTCGGTAGGTAACTGGTCTAGGAGAGGGATAACTCTGAATTCAAAATTCCTGAGGTCTGTCGTTGATTGGGTTTGTGGCAACCCTTGATGCACCAATTCTTTCCTATCGACTGTGCCAAAAAGTGTGGATGGTCCAACACAAGCCTTCACCAATATAAACAAATCACTATGTGGGTGTTCATTGTGTGTGTGAACTCTCATTTGTCGAAAATCGACGAGAGAGTCCATAATAATATATATGTAGTATTAAGGTGTATATAGAAATAACCCACTCAAGATTCACCATAATCATGGAAGTGAATAATCTAATTATCACCATTGAAAACCATTTCAGTGGTCATAATTGCATTATTCACTTCCGCAATTGCCTGAAGATCCTTTATAGTGAAACTTGAGTGGGTTATTTCTATATACATATTAATATTAAATCCGCTCTACTAATGTATTGAGCACTTTATATTCATTATAACACTGACTTATTTAGTTAATACTTGTATCGACCATCAATATTGTGATTAACTGTATATTTTATTCCCCGGTAAGTCATATTCTTTTATATACATATATAGGTATGTGTGTGTGTGTGTGTGTGTGGGCATATCATATCTGGGTTGGCTGGTGAATGGCACCCTACTTAGTAAAGTAATCCTTAGTAAACAATTATGGCTTCCAGTAACTATTCTTAATACAAATAACTTACAGTTTCATCTGTAGACATCAAGAACAAAAACCAAATGGAATCTGGCACTGGATGACGTTAAGAAGATTGTCTTGCGCCAGTAATTAGAAAAAAAAAAGTTGCCTGCCTTAATTTTAGGACACTTTCCGTGCAGCTATTAGATATATTTATTCAATCCTTGGGGCCGGTTTAGCTCAGTTGGTAGAGCACCCGGCAAGGAATCGTAAGATACTGGCCCACGCCAACTTAGGGTATGATTAACACAGATTGTGTAATCTGATCTGTGCAGCAAAGTGAGGAGCTGATGGTAGGTGTGGAGCTCCACATCAGCAAAAATAATCTCCTTGATCTATCACCAGCGAAAAGGGGATAGACTCCCTTGCTGTATGGCTGATACCGACAACAGGTCACTCTTCCAACTTAACAACTTTTTAACATTTTTTATTAGATGTATTTACTCAACCCCTCTGTACAAGCAAGATACGACATGATGTCAAGCGGTGTTTAAAATATTGAATTGAGGGTTTTTCTTCTCCTAGACTGTTGCTATGCCAAAATTAAAGAGACTAGTCTGCCATACTGTTGACCCATAGCTGGAGGAGAATAATTCTATCCATATCTTTCCAAAAACTGTTAGTGCTACGTGAAATGCAAACAAACACGTCCAGGATTTGAACTTGTTTCGCCGTGTCAATTTTCTACGACAATAACTGTCACATATTCTTATCAAATACAAATAATTTTTACACAGATCTATTTCCTTCATAGATGGGACCCAGGCAAGTACGTCCCACACCAAATGGACTTGGGATTAATAGCAATGAAGGGTTACTCCCCACCCACCAAAGCTCTAGAACTGAAACCTCACCATCAGATGCAGTTTAGCACAGTGGTCCCCAGCCTTTTTTGCGCCACGGACTGGTTTCATCTAAGACAATATTTTCACTGACCGGCCTTCATATGCTCAATAATAATGGGTATTTTCCCCTTTCCAAAGAACCCCACCAAAGATATTTGTTTTTCACTCATTTTCGCTAGCTTTTGGGGTAATGGCTGGTGACCTATCACGTGACCAAGACCTGTCAAGAGGCACAGAAGTCACTTTTCAAAATAAAACATCAACATTTAGACTGATAATCAATAAAAAAAAAAAAAATTCAAACGTTCTGTGCGGCCCGGTACCTAATGGCCTGCAGCCTGGTACCAGGTCATGACCCGGTGGTTGGGGACCGCTGGTTTAGCAGACATCTTTTAATGGAGTCTTACTCCCTTGCAGAGAGTTGTGATAGTAATGTTGGTTTTAAATTAGTTGGAAGGCTTAGTGACCTTCCAGGTGGGTACATATCTTATTATAATGGAGATTGTGTGTTTTCCTGTCTGTAACCGAAACTATATTACTACTCAAGTTACAATTCCCTTAGTTATTGACTTCACATTCTCAATGATTTTATTTTAATTTTAACCTCAATTATTAATAAAATTTTCTTACATTATTAATACTGTTAACCATATCTACACACTAATAACATGCAATTATATTCATATATACAACAAAATAGCAGTTTACAGTGTGAATAGGAAGGCTAATTTGCATATTGATATTAAAAATGTGATTTTAATAAATATGTGCTTAGTATTATTGATTTCTAACCGTTTGGTTTTATTTTAATGAATATAAGGAAAAATCTCTTCAATGAATCTTAAATGAAATCCATTAACAAGAAGAAATAACTGTCATTTTATTCTTTACTTCCTCTTTTAAGTAAATACTTAAATTAGAAAAATAACAATGAAAGGCGAGAGTGATGGAAGAGTACGTTTCAGTTGTTCTATTTATCTATTATCACCCCCTCTGTTTCAAATCTTTTTATCTGCATTCTTATTTAGTTTCATTAGCCTTTCTAATTTAATATGATATTTTATTACATTAAAACTTAAATACTTGCACCCGGAGGGTGCATATATTTGCTAGTAAGTACAAGTAATATTCTGACAAAGAAGTTATGAGGTGTAACAAACATAGACTTTAATACTTGAGCACATGAAAATACATTTAAACAGGAATACATATACACTTTAAAAGCCGCCCTGTTGGCTGGGGCGTTAAAATGCACCGACTGCATCTCTGCACAGGGGTAAGACTCCCCCAATGGGGCCACCTGTTGGCTGTGGGTAGCGACCTGTGATGCTTAAGGATAGAGCCCAGATGGATGAGCAGTTCATGACATGCAATACTCCACTTTGGCCCTATCTTGGGCTAGACGGGCGGTCGGAGAGGCCCCCTCTGATCAATCGGCTGGTCACGTCAAGCCCTAGCACCTATATGATTTTCCCAACCATATTGCCCTTATGGTAAGCCCCAACCCCTTTTTATCATATGGGTGCTAGAAGGCGGTGGCTGCGGGTCTACATGTCCTGGGAATGACGTTAAACTCCATCTGATGGTGAGGTTCCAGTTCTGGAGGTTTGGGCAATGTGGAGCACCCCTTCATCACCATTGCTCCCTGGTCCACTCTGACCCGGAGTGGTAGTACCTGTTAGGGTCCAATCTATGGGTTAAATAGAAAAATGTATTTATAAAAAAATTGTATTATCCATTAAGAATTGATTTATTTCAAAACTTTATTGGCATTAAATGACCCACTGAGGTTGATATGCCGTAAAACAAAACAAACCAAATACTTTAAAAGGTATACAAAAGTTTGGTTTGATTTGTTTTGTTTTACGGCATATCAACCTCGGTGGGTCATTTAATGCCGACAAAGTTGTGAAATAAATTCATTCTTAATGCATAATACAATTTTTTTATAAACTCATATTTTTCTATTCCACCCATAGATGGGACACTAAAAGGTACTATCACTCCGGGTCAGAGTGGACCAGGGAGCAATGGTGATGAAGGGGTGCTTGACATTCCCCAAACCTCCAGAACTGGAACCTCACCATCAGAGAGTTTAATGTCATTCCCAGGATATGTAGACCCTCAGCCACCGCTTTCTAGCACCTATATGATAAGAAGGATTGGGAGTTGCCATAAGGGCAATAGGATTGGGGCAATCATATACGTGCTAGGGCTTGATGTGGCCAGTCGATTGATCGTAGGGGGCCTCTCCAACTGCCCGTCTAGCCCAAGAAAAGCCTAAAATGGAATATTGCAAGTCATGGACTGCTCAGCCACCTGGGTTCTATTTTTAAGCACCATGGATTGCCACCCACGGCCAACAGGTGGCCCCATTGGGGGAGTCTTACCCCTCTGCAGAGGTGCAGTCGGTGCATTCTAAAGCTCCAGCCGAAAGGGCGGGGTATACAAAAGAGATACATAATAAACACCAGGTAATAGAGGTGTATAAAGAAAGTAGACTTCGTTCTGTAGAAGTGACTGAGAGTCCATGAAGTAATGTCACTTACTTAGGCTGAGGTGGGGGCGAATCCCCCCACATAAAAGGTATAGACGCAAATGTCTAACCCATGTGTCCTGTTTTGCTGGTCTCCAGAGAAACAGAGAATTCAAACTTCCCTACTTTCCTGATTAAATAGTCAGAAACGCCTAGCAGCTCAAACGCTGAACCAAGGGAAGATAACTCTTCCAGACCAAACAGGGGCAGACAATTGCTACAAGTAATATTAAAGTTTAATCTGCTTCATTTGTTTTACGTTGATGTAAGCAATGAATTAGAATGAAATTAATAATTAAATATAAGAAAGTTAATCCGATAGCCTTTTAAATTTAGTGCATCCTGGGATTGCATGTATTTGATTTGAATGAAGTCCACGTGAAATTTGATGGTCCCAACTAAAGTTTCTTAATAATATGATAGAGTTTTTATTTATGAACAGCTAAAGCCATTTAACCCTAAGCTTGTACCCCATACAGTGTAATTTGTTTCTTTGAAGTCAGTAAGTCTACTGTTGGTTTGAAATACAGCAGCTACTAAGTACAACTTAAGCAGTGTCTAAGACAGTTGGTATATAATAAGAAATGAAGAAATGACCCATTCATGAAATTTGTGATTTGGGTGATTCCATTCCTTCAGTCTTGCTTGGACTGCTTGATTTAATAACATTGTGGAGTCTTATATATATCCTGTCATTCTGCAGTAGACTTTGTAACTATCGGGTTTGTATTTAAGTTACAAATCTATTGTTTGCCTTGTCTTCCCAGTTCGACAGTAATTGGACTTTAATTATTCTTCAGTTTCCAAAAAATACTGAATGTATTTCCAGTTAGCTGGAAAATGGTGGGGGAAGAAAAGAAACATTGGACGTATGGATATGATTTTTCTGCATCAGTGAACATAGATGCATAAGTTTTAGTTCATTGGAGGTTTCTTGTCTTTTTATCCTCATACCCCTTAGTGATGCGCTGATAAATTTTAATTTAGTGCAATCCTTGGACGCATATATTTGATTTGAATGAGCCCCCTTGAAATTTGATGGGTCCCAACTAAAGTTTCTTAATAAATTATAGCATTTTCATTTTTGAACAACTAAAGCTGTCTAACCCCTACCTTGTACCCATTCAGTGTAATTTCGTTTCAAGAAAAATATTGAAATCTAATTTACAGTTAGCTGGAAATGGGGGGAGAAAAGAAAACATTGAGAACGCAGTGGATACGATTTTTCTGCATCCTTTTAGAATTTTTCTGCATCAGTGATGTTAGGAATGCATAGCTATCAGCATCTCTGATTTTTGCACACCACGTATTCCAATCTAATTCAGATATAATTTGCACCATGGTTGTATAGTTTCAAAGTTCTATTTATAATTGAGACACAATAAGTTGGTTTCAAGTAATTATTCTATCTTAAGCAGGCCTGTGGTATTTCCATGAAAATAACAAAATCAACAGCTATCTTTTAAGCCAGAAATGATGATTGGCAATTTGGTACTTTTATGAGGAAGTTCGTCCTGGTCCCCCTGCCTCGAGAATTTGCTGCTCGGTGACGTATCAATACCAACCCCCACCAACTAGTTAGTTAGAGCCAGTGTTACTTGAAAGAAAACAACCTAACATCAAAAACACCCAACTATCGTATCGGCGCCTATTTGATGGGGGGGGGCTCTTTTTTGTCTTAATTTCTTGTTTAATTTACTTTTTTTCCATTCGAAAGAAAAAAACATTAAACCGTTTTTTTGTAATTCTAATTTTCTTTTTTGTCGTAATTCTTATTTCGTAATTTGTCCGTAATTCTTGTTTATTTTAGAAATTTGTCATTTTCTTGTTTAGATTAGTTTTTGAACAGACTGAGATAGATATTTTCGACAGTAAAATAAATATGATAGATAAACAAAACGATATAGATAGATATATTTTAGGCTTTTGTATTGATATTTCAGATTCTTAAATTATGAAATGTATGCAATAGACTTTCTTGTTTATTTTTCGTTGTACTGATATTCTAAGAAAATAAAATTAATTTCTTTTTCCCAATTACATAGTGTGTATGGAGCTTTAAGCAGTTTCATACATCAACAAATCTCCTTCACATAAAGATTTCACTTTTAAATATATTCAATTATGTACAGGTTATGAAATAATTTCCGATGCACAATATCATTTCTTATTGATGATTTTATTCATATATTATATATTTAGAGATGAAACATCATCAAAGAAGAAATATTCTGTGGTCTTTAACAAAACCTGCTTAGAAATATTTGTGCTGGCAAAAAATTACGATATATAATATATATATATATATATATAGGGGGCCGGGTTTAGCTCAGTGCCGGTAGAGCGTTCGGCTATGAAAGCCACAAGGTTCCCTAGTTTCATACGTTTCTTCGCCAACCTCAGGTACTGAGTGCAGCAGCGGATCTGTGCGGTATTAAGCTAAGGAGCTGATGGTAGGTGTGGCGCTCCCATTCTAGATGCCTAAAACAAATCTCCTTTGGTCTAGCGCTTATTGAAAAGGGGATAGACTCCCTCGATGAACTGGCTGATACCGAACTTTTAGGCCGCCCCGTCACTTTACTTTAGCTAATATATAAATTGCCAATATCAAATTCTGTCTTCTCTCTCTCTCTCTCTTTATATATATATATATATATATATATAATATATTATATAGAGAGAGAGAGAGAGAGAGAGAGAGGAGAGAGAAACCTGAGAACAGAACAGAGAATTGATTATTGTTGGCATATATATTATATATATATATGATATTTTATAATATAGGGAACCATTCTTAAGGTAATTATAAGGGCTCGAACATAAAACCACTGACTGATCAAATTGGGCCCGTACGACAAGTCAAATCAGAAAGTTATACTTTATGAGTTTTTGAAACCTGGCCATAATGGCCCTGGAAGCTAACAAGAAAATTTATTGTGAGAAAGTGGGAAGGTACAGATGGATCACAGTACAGTAACCAGATGATTTAAGAAATTGAAGAAAACTCAAGAATCAAGCTAAGATCAGGGTAGGCTAAATTGTGGATTCCAAGTGCTAAGATCTTGGTCAACTTGAAGTCCGCTTGGTTTATCAAAATGAATTGTGATTTGATATGCACCAAACAAAAAACAGAATTTCAGATGTCTGAATTTGGCCCATATATATTGGGAGAAAGACTTATTAATTCAACTTGAGTCCCTTGTTTATCAATGACTTGAATTTGGATAATGCCCACCAAACCAAAACAACCAAAATTTCAGATGTCTGATTTGGTCCCAATTATATGGGAGAAAAGAACTATATTAATATCAACTTGGAAGTCCTTGGTTTAATTCAAAATGATTTGATTTGATATGCCTAAATCAACAACAACACAAATTTCAGAATGTCTTGATTTGGCCCAATATATAGGGAGAAAGACTTATTATATATCAAACATTATCATTGCCTCCGACGACTTTAACTTTTTCTACATACTGAACTATTTTACAATGGCTCTTAAGTAAACCTATATAAAAATGTTTTTAATAATTAAATTATCATACCTGTGGTACTATCCACACGTCCTGCTAGTCAAAATTATTTATACTTTTTACATTTTGGAGTATTTTCCAATAGTGCTTTAAGTAATTATCAAATGTAATAATTAAATTATCATAACTGTGTGGTATCATGCACGGGTACTGTTTTGTCAAGGGATTTATTAAACTTTTTATATATTGAACTATAATTGGGCATAAGCTGCTTAAGTAACAATTCAAAACATCATAATAATTAATTATCATCACTGTTGTATATCCACTCATCTGCCTTAGTCAAGATTTTATATTATTTAACATATTGAAACTTTTAGCAATAGCATCTTTTTCACTAAGTAAAAACATTATCAAACCTTATAATATTAAATTAATCATACTGTGGTAGTATCCACCTAATGCTGTTAATGAAGATTATTATACTTTTTACATTTGAACTATTTTAGCAATATCTCTTCTTAGTAAACATAAAACGTTGTAAAATTAAATTTATCACTGTGGTAATATGCACAGGTCTTCTAGTCAAATTAATTTAATACTTTTTACATATTGGAGTATTTTCAATAGCTCTTAAGTAAGCATATCAAACATTGTAATAATTAAATTATCATTACTGTGGGGTACTATCCCACAGGCCCTGCTAGTTAAGAAGTGTTAAATCAAATTCAATTAATGACTTTTTAACATATTGAACTATTTGGTAATACTGCTTAAGCTAAGCATATTCAAACGTTGTATAAATTAAATTATCATCAAACTGTGGTTAATCACATGTACTGCTAGTAAAGAGGTTAAATCAATATATTATTATACTTTTACATATTGAAACTATTTGTAATAACTCTTAAGTAAGCATATCAAACGTTGGTAATAATTAAATTATCATACTGTGGGTATATCCAGGTCCTGCCTCATTAGTAATAATAGCGATTTACAATGCTACATCACAAAAAAAAAAAAAAAAATGTCAAAATAAAAAAGAACATCTTGTAATTTCTTTTTCTTTCTTTCCAGGAAGGCAACTTCTTGTGCGTTAGAAGATCTTGAACTTATTATTGTAGCGCATATCATATCAGTTGTGCCTACGAGGCAATACAAAGTAAAATCATTTTCCTAATTGTACTCAATCTGTTTTCCTCTGTCTCTCCACAACAACAACAACAACCAACAGCTCCATCAGGGGAAAATCAAAAGGAAAACAGAACAATGTTAGATGTCATACGAGAGAGAGAAGGGGGGGGACCAGAAAAGACGATCTCTTTGTTCAGGCAATTTTTTGTATACAAAAAGCAGATGTCATTGAAATCACTAGGAAAAAAAATCTATATGTCTAATTGCACACAAAAGATGCAACACAAGAATCCAATCAATGGTTAACGTTTGATATCACTCATGTTGTGGAATGGCTCTTTTAAAACTAGAATTACCATCACTTTTTCTATGAATTTTTGTCCATTGAACACATCCTGCCACTGATATGGGCATTGAGTTAATTTATCTATTCTATTATATATATATATAATTAATTGGTTAGGGAGGTTGATTTTAGAAGGCTTACACAAATGCAGTTTGGAATAAAATAAAAAAATAATAATACAGTAACAATGGTGTTGTGTGTTGACCTGTATTTTATTCTTTCTGAATTTTGAGGTAATACCTCTTTATCAAAAGAATTGAACTGAAGCAGTCCAGCTGGCATTTCTTCCAAATGAAATTCTTTTTTTAAATGATGTTATTTTTAATAAATAACTTGTATTCTCGTGTGAGCATGAATGCGTTATTTTTGTTGTATGTGTGTGTATGTTGTAATGCGCGTGACATTGAAATTGCGTGTTGGTTGTGACGATTAAGTAATTAATGGATCTAAATAATGATATATAAAGGAATTTGCATTAATTTTTTCCGGAGGAAACTTCGAAAATAAAAACAATTAATGACAAACTAAATATATATACACATTAAATATCACCAGGGCTTGGTTTTTGAGCAAAAATAATAGAGATTTGATTTATATTCGTGAAGATAATTAAAAAATAAAATTATAAATGATAACAGCATGGATTTTTTTCCATTTAATTTTTAGATAGTAGGCATTAACATTTCTTTTTCAGAATAGCTGGATCAATCACGGTCTATTTTTGACATAGGGATTTAAATGGATCATCTCAAGAGATCAACTCACGATAAAATAATAATGGATCTAAATAATGATATATAAAGAATTTGCATTAATTTTTGTCCGGAGGAAACTTCGAAAATAAAACAATTAATGACAAGGTAAATATATGTATACATTAAATATCACCAGGGCTTGGTTTTTGAGCAAAAATAATAGAGATTTGATATATATTATATATTTACCAACTCCTCCACACGAGCAGGATACGACACAAGGTCAATTTTCTTAAGCGGAGTTCAAACAGGTTGGAATTCAGAGTTTTCCTTCTCCTAGACTGGTTACCTAGCCTTGGTTAAAGAACCCAGTCTGCCCTGGCTATTTACCACATAGCTGGAGGATGTAAAGATTCATACCTTTCCCAGGGTATTAGCGCTTAGTGGAAAATGCAATTACCACGTCCAGGATTTGAACTCGGGGCGACGAAGTCCATTTCCCATGGACTTTAACCATTACACCACGGGCTTCCTAGAGATTTTATATATATTCGCGAAGATATTAAAAAATAAATTTTAAATGATAACAGCATGAATTTTTTTTTTCATTTAATATTTTAGATAGTAGATTTACGATTTTTTTCAGAGTAGCTGGATCAATGCACGTCTATTTTTTTTACATAGGGATTTAAATGGGGCATCCCCAAGGATAAACTCATGATTCAGTAATAATAGATCTGCGGGACTAACTTAAGAAAATCACCCTCTATCCCGGGACGCTGGGTAGCAACTGCTAGTACAGTTCTAAGTGACAGTTATCTCTGGCTGCAGGTTAAATCCTGGACAAGGGTGATAATACAAGAAAATAATGTATTTGACGGCATATAGGAGACGACTTTTTCCCAAAATTTTGGCTCAAAAATTTGCCCTGCATCTTATACATTGTAGGTGAAGTTTGAGACCTCCCGTAGGCCTAGGCTAATCTTCTCTATGATCTTACTAACCCAGTTTACGCTCAATATTTTTTACCTACCCTAAACTCCATGCATCCTTATTTATTTGCTGGAGTTTCTGCTTGGTGTAAATGAACAAGCTAGAATTTTTTTCAACAATAACATGCTTAATACACTAAAAACTTTTTTTCTGCCCCACACCTCCTGCACCCAGCCTGAAAAATGCCGCTGTTCTTGCGTTCTTATATGCCTTCAAATACGGTAATTAATTTAAGCAATGTTATTTATTTATCGCCAGAATGTTCAGCTATTAAGGAAAACCGGTTTTGCGCCCCATCTCTTGGTAGTTTAGCTGCTGCTGAATTAAAAAAAAAAGTAAACATCCTCTAATTCTGCTAATTTCATGATGTGTGACAGGGGGTCGTATTTGTCTAAGATCTAACCAGAAAGCAATACTTAGATACACTAAAAACATTTTTCCAGAATCGGACCAGCTGAAATAGGGGTGCATCTTATATGCCCATGCGTCTTATATGCTGTCAAATATGGTACTTAATACAGCTTAACACTTATACCTGGTCATGATTAACGGAATGAGAACAGTCTACCCCGTGGATGGAATAAAGGGCTAGGTTTGAAATTCTGTGAAGGCACCTGATTATGACATGAAGGCTCCTGAGTTTGACAAGAAGGCTTCTGAGTTTGACAAGAAATACCTGAAGAAGGCCTGAGGGCACATCAACCGAAACATTGTATAGATAACAATAAAGAGGAGGACAATAATCAAAATAATCCAGAAAAAAATCTATTCGTCTAATTTGCCCAGAAAGAATGCGAACCAAGAATTTAGTTGAATGGTTAATATTTGATATCACTCATATTGTGGAATGGTTCTTTTAAAACTAGAATTACCATCACTTTTTTTTTTTTTTGTTTCTCCGACATAGATAAGAATATGAAGATATTGAATTGATATCACTGACAATAGTTTATAACATTGCTGGAGGTGTGTGGTCTAATGGTTAGAGTAATAGGAAATGGACTCGTCGACCAAAGTTCAATTCCTGGATGAAGCTGTTTGAATTTCACATAGTGCTAATACACTTGGGAAAAATATGAATCCAATTCTCCCTCCAGCTATGGGTAAATAGCAGGGTAGATTGGGCTCTTTAACCATGGCTAGGTAACCAGTATAGGAGAAGGAAAACTCTGGCTTCAAACCTGTTAAACTCTGCTTCATAAATTGACCATGTGTTGCATCCTGCTCATGCAGAGGGGTTGGTAAATTGAAATATTGAAGTCAGTAAGTCTACTGTTGGTTTGAATAACAGCAGCTAACTAAGTACAACTTAAGCAGTGTCCAAGACAGTTGGTATATACAGAAATCAAGAATGACCCATTCATGAATTTGGGTGATTTGGGTGATTCCATTCCTTGAGTTCTGATTGGCTGCTTGACTGCTTGATTTGAATGACATTGTGGAGTCTTATATATATCCTGTCATTCTGCAGTAGACTTTGTGACATTCGGGTTTGTATTTCAATTACAACCGTTTGTTGCCTTGTCTTCCCAGTTCGACGGTAATTGGAACTTTAATTATTCTTTAATATATAACATTGCTTAGAGCAGGCATGTCAAATATGTGGCCTTCAGCAAGCACAGGTGTGGCCCACATGCAGACTGCACTCTCATATTGTCGCTTTTACAGATACTCCAAGTTTTTTCACAATATTTTAATTTTATTTTCATGTCTAATGTGACCCCTTAATTTTCTCTGAAAATAGCATGAATATATTTTATTTTCATATACAATGTGACTTTACTTTCCTCTGAAAAAAATGTCTAAATATGTTTTTCCTGTATAATACAGCTCCCTAATTTCATGTAAAAAAAAAATAACGTATCTAATTTCTGTCTCTAATGCAATGCTTATTTTCTCTGCATGGGAAGTGTTATATAAATTCATTTTCAGTTTCACCAAATGATCGTCCAATCAGTAAGACCAATTTTAGAATGATTACTTGGCTGTCATTGGCTTGTTAAATACGTGCAAAGAGGAGAAAGATTTCTAGTGTGAAAAACCTATTTACTGGCCACATATATCGACAAAAAATAAAATGGAAATAGTTTTCTCTATGTAAGACACATTGTTGGAATTATTTTGATATATAAGATGTGCTCTAATTCCCCACCAGGAATTATAGACTAGCCAAGGTCACATGATTAACTCCTGCAGTCAATCATTAAACATACTGCGTGGAAGACACACTATTTAAAACCCCCACTGGTCATAATTACAATTGCGCTCACTGAGGACGGACATAGGATTACCGGACCTTTACCAATACTCAGGAAGGACTTATATGATTACCAGAGTAACCAAAGGATTCATTATCGAAGAACTCTTTACCAGAGTAACCAAAGGATTCATTATCGAAGGACTCTATACCAGGAACTGAGAACTCTTTACCAGAGTAACCAAAGGATTCATTATCGAAGAACTCTTTACCAGAGTAACCAAAGGATTCATTATCGAAGGACTCTATACCAGGAACTGAGAACTCTTTACCAGAGTAACCAAAGGATTCATTATCGAGGAACTCTTTACCAGAGTAATTCATTATCGAAGAACTCTTTACCAGAGTAACCAAAGGATTCATTATCGAAGAACTCTTTACCAGAGTAACCAAAGATTCATTATCGAAGAACTCTTACCAGAGTAACCAAAGGATTCATTATCGAAGAACTCTTTACCAGAGGAACCAAAGGATTTATTATCGAGGGACTCTTTATGAAGGATCCAATTCCACAGGATAAGCGCTTCTGTTTTAAGGCCAAAGGATGGCTCTTAAAAACTTAACAATTTGACATTCTTTTCATTTATTGGAACTAACTTTACTAACCCATATTACTCATGGATTTTAAGATGATCGTTTGTGATCATAAGATATGTTTATTTCTATATTTAGAGCTAAGTGAGGGAGAGCCTTTCTGTGATTGTACGTGATGCGCCGAGACACTTTGGTGCCAAGATCAGATAAATATTTAATAAGAACTAGCAAGAAGATATTTTAAAAAATCCAAACAATCCAAGAAAATTTAACCAGAAGATGATTTTCACTGAACAAATGGACTTGAGGGCCAGGTTAGCTCGGTCAGTAGAGCGTTCGGCTAGAAACCAGAAGGTTCCTAGTTCGATACTGGCCCTCGCCAACTCAAAGTATGAGTAGCACAGGAGTCTGTGCAGTAAAGTAAGGAGCTAATGATAGGTGTGGTGCTCCACCTCAGATGCAAAAAAACAATCTCCTTGGTCTAGCGCTATTGAAAAGGGGATAGACTCCCTCACTGATACCGACTTTAGGCCACCCTGATGACTTTACTGCTTACTGTTAACAGTATATTTTTCTGCCCTATTTTTATGTCTTGTCAAACACTTTAAAAACTTTTAAAAACTAAAACTAAAAATTTTTTTCACTAGAAATTTTCTCTTGATGATGACCTAAGGTTGAAATAAGTTGAGAACAATTGAAAAATATATGACCTAAAAGAAATATTCCTGTTTGTCTTATCACTTTTTGTCCATCTTATATATATATATATTATATATATATGAGGAAGGAGGATTGGAGTAAATCTAACAGAATGTAGTAAAGATATGTGAAACAAAGGAACAAAGCTCAGACAAGTGTATGTAGGAGATATATTTTGCCAAACTTTAAGCTCTGCTTCATCAATCAATCTTATATATATATATATATATATAGTTTTTTTTTTTTTTCCGTAGTTAGGGTCTTTCCATGTGTGGTTTAACCAAGCTGATGCAGGTAGACCATAAGGAGAGCTCAATGTACCTAATACCAGTGAGTAGAAGGACAGAGCAAGATATTTAGTAAATGAAGAAAAAAAGCAAGTTTGTAATTATTGTAATGAATCAAGTTTAGAGTTTTTCTTCATTTACTAAATATATATATATATATATGTATATATATGTAGTAAAGATATGTGGAACAAAGGAACAAAACTCAGACAAGTGTATGTTGGAGATATATTTCGCCAAACTTAAGCTTGGCTTCATCAGTCATTATTTTTTTAAATAAACGATTGATGAAGCAGAGCTTAATGTTTGGCAAAATATATCTCCTACAAACACTTGTCTGAGCTTTGTTCCTTTGTTTCACATATCTTTACTACATTCTGTTGGATTTACTCCAATCCTCCTTCCTCATATATATATATATATATATATATATATATATATATATATATTGCAGAATAAATGGGTCAGAACGGACCTGGGTGTAATGGTAATGAAGGGGTACTCCACACTCCCCAGAACTCCTAAATTGGAATTTCACCACTAGATACCGTTTAACTCCATACCCAAGACACTAAAACTCTCAGCTACCGCCTTCTAACACATATATGATAAAAAAGACTTGGGATTTGCCATAAGATCAATAGGGTCAGGACAATCATATACTTGATATAACCAGCTGATTGACCGTCCATCTAACCGAAGTATGGGCTAAAGAGGAGCGTTGCATGTCATATTACTGCTCAGTCACCAGGGTACCATGCTTAAGCATCATTGGTTGCCACCCACGCCCTCAATCCATTGAGGATGCATTTTACCCCTCTGCAGAGGTGTAGTTGGCGTATTCTACAACCCCAGGTGATAGGGTGGTCTACAAGCATGGCTTTGACATTAAATAACCCAAGAAGGTTGATATGCCATTAAGCAAAGAAACCAAACCTGTTTAAAATGATTGTGATTGGTTTGTTTGTTTTGTTTTACAGCATATCAACCTCCGTCGGTCATTTAATGCCGACAAAGTTTTGAAATAAATTCTTTCTTAATGGATAATCAAATTTTGTTTATAAACTCATGTTTTTCTATTCAACCCATAGATGGGACCCTAACAGGCAATACCACTCCGGGTCAGAGTGGACCAGGGAGCAATTCCCCAAACCTCCAAAACTGGAACCTCCCCATCAGATAGAGTTTAACGTCATTCCCAGGACATGTAGACCCTCAGTCACCACATTCTAGCATCCATATGCCATAAGGGCAATAGGGTTGGGCAATCATATAGGTGCTAGGGCTTGACATGACCAGCCTATTGATTGGAAGGGGCCAAAGTGCAGTATTGCAGGTCATGAACTGCTCATCCACCTGGGTTCTATCCTTAATCATCACAGGTTGCCACCCACAGCCAACAGGTGGCCCAATTGGGGGAGTCTTACCCCTCTGCAGAGGTGCAGTCAGCGCATTCTAACGCCCCAGCCGACAGGGCGGAATGATTGTGAAGATACATTTTTGTACTATATATAATAGGAGAACATATTTGTTTAAGTGACGGCAACATAAAATAACCAACCAATGAAGCAAAAGAAATGTGTATTTAAAGACTCCATTTTTGTCAGGCAACAGACATTGAATATTTCGATCATAAAGGCAAAATTCGGTACCAGTGTCTGTTGAATTTGAGCTTATTCCCAGAAGTAAATGGAAAATGTGAATCTTTAATGGAATAAGTTTCTATCTAGATTTAACTCAAAGACTAAGTAGTTCTCAGACATAGTTATAGTTCATACACATGTGTGTATATATATATATATATATATATGTATATATATGGGAGTAAATATCAAAATAAATCATAGATAATAGGCACATGTAGGGTTGATACACACATGTGCATATATATATATATATATATATATATATATATACACACATATATATTATATATGTAAGTAAGTCGATAGGGCGGCCTAAAGTCGGTATCAGCCAGTCAGCGAGGGAGTCTATCCCCTTTTCAATAGCGCTAGACCAAGGAGATTGTATTTAGCATCTGAGGTGGAGCGCCACACCTACCATCAGCTCCTTACTTTACCGCACAGATCCCTGTGCTACTCATACGCTGAGTTGGCGGGGACCGGTATCGAACTAGGAACCTTGTGGTTTCTAGCCGAACGCTCTACCGACTGAGCTAGTTGATACAAATGCATATACATACATTTTCCCAACCAAACTAAAAAGACTCTTCTTGTTAGTCAAAACTACTTTTGAGGGGTCGTCCTCTTCCTCTTTTGTGTCATTATATATATATATATATATATATATATATATATATAATTTAAACAGGTTTTGTTAAAGACCATTTCATCTTTATGATCCTTAAGTCTAGATGTTGAAGTCTTCTCATTGTTTTCTGTCTATTGGGTTCCAGATGGTAGAGAAAGTGTCCTGTATTTTTTACCCAAGCGCTTTCGACCATATTACTGGTCATCATCATGGGGATTATTGGTTGTAGTGATTTTTTTGTTTGGTGCGTTTTTTGTTTTGTTTGTGAGAATTTATAGAAGTTTTTATTTTTATTTTTTTATGGTTGTTGGTTTATTCAGCTAAGAGGGTTCATTGTAGGTAAGGGCGTTAAGGTTAATGCATTATATATAAGTATTTACTGATTTTCTTGAAGCATTGCAAAATAAAGTTATAAAGCATTTTATTATATTTTATTTATTTTTTTGAAGGCCATTGCAATGCAAAAGTAAGTGTGCGAGGTTTTATTAATTTCGTAGATGAAGATAATTCGAAATTGATAAGACCTTGGTTAGACACTTACTTTTGCATTAAAAAAAAAAGAAATAAAAATAGATAGATAAAATACTTTATATATATATATATATATATATATACATACATATATATATATAAAAGCCATAATTATTTTTAATAACTATAATAAAACTGTATTCAGCTTACTTTTGCATTGCAACAGCCTTCAAAAAATAAAAATGAATATATATATATATATATATATATATATATATATATATATTGAGGAAAAATGAGTAAAGAAAAGAAAAGTAAATGGATAAAATGAATTTAATCGATCACTTACACATGTGTTTCGGTCAGTTTATGTGTCTGAAAATATTTCGCACACATACAAGAATCAAAAAAACAAAAAAAACAAATATCCTAATCATAACGGTCTATCTTAGCTATTTCTCAGCGTTCCAAATTTTAAAAATTCGATTTTCGAATATTTCCAAAAATCTCTGTTGTTTTTTTTTTTCCCAACAAATTTTTTCATAAAAATAAATATTCACTCTGATGAAGGTCGATTCTTGTATGTGTGCGAAATATTTTCACACACATAAACTGACCGAAACACATGTGTAAGTGATCGATTAAATTCATTTTATCCATTTACTTTTCTTTTCTTTACTCATTTTTCCTCATATTGTCGGATTCAATTCCTTTTCCCTTTTTACATATATATATATATATATATATATAATATGAAGATAGGATGGTTGGAGTAAAATCCGACAGTATGAGGTAGGTAAAAAGTTAGTGAACAAAAAATAACTCAAAACAAATCCTATATATATATATATATATATATATAAATATTTTATTCATTCTTTTCATTATATTTTACATATATATATATATATATATAAAAAAGCTATAATTATTTTAAAAATAACTACAATAAATAAAACGGTATTCAGTTTGGTAAGCAGTCTACTATTTGTAACAAATAACTAGTAATAATATAAAAAATAATAACAAAAATAACTAATAATGATAATAAAAAATGATATTTTTTTTGTAGTTTACATTAGCTCCAACATTAGCTACGTCATGAACATGGGGGGGGGTCCCTGTTGTGTAGTGGCTTACACACTGGACTGTGTCATGAACACATGACAATCTGAATTGAAAAACTCTAAACATAACAATTGCTATAGAAAAAAGAATAAATACAAAATATTCAAATTGTCTCTGGACAAAAAGAATCTCCGATATTGAAAAGAAAAGTTTCAATGAATACATGACGATCTAATTTCTAAGAAAAATATAATATCTTGGTAATACCCTAGAATATAACCAGTGATGGTGGAAAGCACTCAAGGGAGGTGAAAATTTCTGACAATATTTATATAAAATTAGTGAGAAAAAAAAAGAAAGAAGATAGAAAGAAGAAAAAGGCCAGATAATAATAATTATAAGAAGAAGAGGAGGGCCAGAAGAAGAAGAAGGCTGAAGAAGAAGAAGGCCAGAAAAGAAGAAAAAGGCCAGAGAAAAAGTAGAATGCCAAAAAATATGGCCAGAGATGAACAAAAAGAAGAAGAAGAAAAAGAAGAAGGCCAGAGAAGAAGAAGAAGACCAAAGAAGAAGAAGGCCAGAAAATAAGGCCAGAGATGATAAAGAAGAAGAAGAAGAAGAAGAAAAAAGGCCAGAAAAGAAAAAGAGGAAGAGGCCAGAGAAGAAAAAGAAGAAGAAGAAGGCCAGAGATGAAGAAGAAGAAGCAGAAGGCCAGAGATAGAGAAGAAGAAGAAGAAGAAGAAGAAGAAGAAGAAGAAGAAGAAGAAGAAGAAGGCCAGAGATGAAGAAGAAGAAGCAGAAGGCCAGAGATAGAGAAGAAGAAGAAGAAGAAGAAGAAGAAGAAGAAGAAGAAGAAGGCCAGAGAAGAAGAAGAAGAAGCAAGAGAAGAAGAAGAAGGCAAGAGATAATGATGATGAAGAATAAGATGACCAGAGAATAGGAATAAGTATAATAATAATAAGGTAGATATTTATGGTCCCTCCTGTCCTTGCATTCATGTCAATATTTCAACAGAAATGATTTTCCTCATGCAAAATCAGAATAAATGAATAAAAAAGTCATTTACTCTGAAAAAGAAGAACTACAAAACTGAACAGATTCTGAATAAGTTATTACAAAAAAAAAAAAAAAAAATTATATATATATTTTATAAATACAGCAAATGTACAGGGTGATTATAAAGTAACTCCCTTCCCTATTTTAAAAATCTTAGGATTTCTTTCTTTATATAATATGTATATGCACACAAATACACTCATCTATTGAATGTTCTTACACACACATACATTGTGTGTATGTGTACAAGATACAATGAATGTGTGTCTCATTTGCAGACCTTTTTATTATAAAGTATTTATTTTCTCTCTCTCTCTCTCCCTCTTTCTCTCTCTCTCTCACTCTATATATATATACTGAAACCATGGGGAGCAGCGTGGTGGATGCGAGACACAGCGGATGAACCCAATATGGGTCAACGGTGTATCCCACGTGATGCTGGGCGAATGAGCCTAAAAGCGGGACAACCGCCAGGATCAAACAGTTCAGTCAGGAAACTACTGCTCCTCATCTTTAAGTCCGGCATCTATTGATGAGTCAAATTAGCCACCGAAAGGTATCGATGACATCGAACTAACTGTGCTGCATGCACGACATGATGATGATATATATATAAATGATTAAAAGAATAAATGAATACCTTAATTTAGATATTAATTTATTTTGTCATTTTTTGCTCCTTTCAGTCTGATTTTTAATAATTTGAAGGTCTCATATCCGGCCTTATTGGTATGATTTTCCCATCTAGACCAATAAAACCGGATATGAAATCTTCAAATTATTAAAAATCAGACTGAAAGAGGCGGAAAAATACCAAAATAAATTTATATCTAAACTAAGGTATTCATTTATTCTTTTATTTATAAAAATATATATGTAAATCTTTATGTGTACGTTTGATTTCTCAATTTTGGTTGAATCCTATCAAAGAAACACTTGACATCATCCACTTATATATATATATATATATATATACATAAAGTAAAGTCATCAAGTTGGCCTAAAGTCGGTATCAACCAGACAGCAAGGAAGTCTATCCCGTTTTCACTAGCACTAGACCAAAGAGATTGTTTTGGCATGAGGTGGAGCGCCACACCTACCATCAGCTCCTCACAAGCTGGGTTGACTATATTATATATATATATATATATATATATTATAATATAATTTTTTTTTTTTAAAATCTCAACCATTTGACTACTGGTTTTAAGATCTCAACCATTTGAGTCATCTGATGATTGCATAACCATGAAACTTTAAGTTATGAGTCCAAATCCATAATATTACAATTGATTATATATATATATAATATATATATTAAAAAAATGTTGTTCTGATTCCAACGGGAGAAAATTAAATATTTTATAAAAAAGAAGGTCCGCAAAATGGATTATGTTTTTAGAAATTTAAAAAAAATTATTTTTATCTTACATTTGCGACATGTGTTTCAGATCTTCTGATATCTTCTTCAGGCTTTGATCAATCATATTTATATATATATATATTATCTCCTATGTGTTTATTTTACATTTAAAAACACTTTTATAAAATGTTAATTTTCTTCTTAAGATATCAGGATTTTATTGTTTGTGTTGTTTTATCCACTTTTATTCCACAACTTTTACTCCCATTTTGTCATATTTTACACAATGAAAATTAAATTACAGTGGAACTTCTGAAGTCAAACAATTCAGAGTTCAAACAAAAAAATTTGAGTAAAAATAGCCTCAGTTATTGAACAGATTTTCAAACTTTTGAATACATGAGTCAAGCCAATGAAAACGGAAGTCACGCGAATGACTGCCAAGGCAAACTGAACACAGTTTAATGGCTGGTTGAATCTACCAAAGCAGCATTAGTTAGTGCCACTTGCAATCTTGAACGAGTGTCTGATATTGCTTTTTTGCAAATTCTTCATTTTGTTTGTATTTATTCTCTATTTTACGGTTACTTTAACCCTTATTCATGGATCCTATGAAAGACAGCAATGATACTATCGGAAAGGGAAAGGGAAAGTTGCGAAGTCTGATGAACAAGAATGCATAAATCAACTTTACATTATTTCTTATGGTAAATATCGTTTCAGTTTTTGAACAAATTGGTTCTTGAATATAATTTTGGAATTAATTATGTTTGAGAACCGAGGTTTCACAGTAGTTTAATTGTCCAAAGAATTCTCTGAAATTTAATTTCAAAGTTATAGTGAGAAAAAAAATGAATATCCATGGTCAGTTTGTTTATTTATTAATTTATTTTTCTTAACATGAATAGGTGTTGCATATCATGCAATGGAAGAGAGATCTTCCGGTCAAGAAGCAGGGCGAAGATGAAGAAATATATATATAAAAAGGAAAACGGAAGACTCCTCTTCCGGTGAGGAGGCGGAGAAAAAGATAAAGAAATATATAAAAAAAGGAAGTCTGTCCGTTATCAGATCAAAATATAAAAATGCGTGGGCATATTTATCGTATATAAAGGCTAGCGGATTCAAAGGGCAGCACTCAGTCCCCAGCGAGCAGCTGTGAACGTAACCTCATTGCCTCCCGTCAACAACCCCTCCGGGACTTTCAATTGTGAACGCTCTGCGCCCCTCACCATCCACAAACCGAAGAAAATAAAGATGGGTCATATTTTTATATATACATGTCTGTGGTTTCATTGAAGTCCAGTAGCCACCTATACAACATAGTCATTCATCTGATGATCAAGAATACATAAATGCACTTTTCTCTATTTCTGATGGGAAACATTGTTTCAGTTCTCAAACATAATTTCAAACACCTGAGATACCAATTGGCACAGATTTAAACAAAGGCCATTGTTGGTTAGTTGGTTGGGCTTTACGACATATCAAACCCATTGGGTTATTTTATGCTGAAGACATTTTCTTTTATTCATTCTTGATGGGTACTCAATTTTTTTGAAAACTCATATTTTTATCTATCTAACCCATAGATAGGACCCTAATAGGTACTACCACTCCTGGTCAGAGTGGACCTGAGGGTAATCATTAATGGAAGGGAAACAAAAAGATTCCACTGTATCTTCTACAGATTTTCCTCATGTAAAATCAGAAGACACCAAATCTCTATTATATTAAGATTCAGTTAAAGGTCATTGTTGGAAGATGAACAAAAAGTTTTGAAAAAGAGAAAGAAAAAAAAACTGACTTACTTTGCTTTTGTACTTTTCATTTCTTAATCAAAAATTAACTTTTGTGGGTAATTTAATGCCAAAGCTATCCTTGTAGAAGAACAGTAGTATTTTTTAAAAAGTTTTTTTTCTATTGGCATAAAATAAAAATATCTTATGTAGATCTAATTCAGGGTCATTCTTGAAAGATAAACAAAAAGATTTGAAAAAGAGAAAGAAAAAAAAAAACTTAGCTTCCTTTGCTTTTGTACTTTTTATTTCCTAATCGAAAATTAACTTTCATGGGTAATTTAATGCCAAAGCTATCCTTGTAGAAGAACAGTAGTATTTTTTCATAGTTTTTTTCTACTGGCATAAAATAAAAATATCTTATACGGATTTAATTAAGGGCCATTGCTGGAAGAGAAACAAAAAGAGAAATGAAAAAAAAACAAAACTGACTTACTTTGCTTTTGTACTTTTTATTTCTTAATCAAAAATTAACTTTCATGGGTTATTTAATGCCAAAGCCATCCTTGTAGAAAAACATTAGTATTTTTTTTTAGTTTTTTCTACTGGCATAAAATAAAAATTTCTTATACAGATTTAATTAAGGGCCATTGCTGGAAGAGAAACAAAAAGAGAGATGACAAAACAAAACTTTACTTACTTTGCTTTTGTACTTTTCATTTCCTAATCGAAATTTAACGTATGGGTCACTAAGGCCATTGTCATCCATTGGTAAAAGGTTTTTTCCCTCGACCAGTACTATGGTCACCACACTACTCCATATTTGCATCTTCATCTTTCGAGCAGTGTCTGCAAGCTTGGTGCTTCTTCGGAAGTACTGCAATGACAAAAATAAAAATAAAAATGAGGATAATGATTACTGAATCTTATAAGGAAAGGTTAACACTGGAAAAAATATTCGCAGGAAGACACAGACTGCCTGGAAAAATCCAAGATACTTTGTAAGAACATATATATATATATATAGTATATATATAAAGCATATATATATTATATATATTAATATATAATGATACAATAAATATATATGTATATTGTATAATAATTGATAAATTCACATAAAAATACATTTAAATACACTGCAATGACAAAAATAAAAATGATGATAACAATTACTGAATTAGATAATGAAAGGTCAACAGTGACAAACAATATTCTCTGGAAGATACAGATTACCTGGAAAAATCCAACATTCATTGCTGAATTATAAATAAAGTTCTTTGCAAGCATATTAGTGCATAAACAGGAACATATATACACATATATATATATATACATATATATATATATATATATGTATGTATATCAATATATAAAACATATATAGATATAATATATACAATAAATAAATAAATAAGCATATATATATATATATAATAAAATACATAATTAATAAATTAAAATAAAATATAGATAAATACATAAACATTTTCAACGGATGATGAGACTTAATAAAGTCGAAACAGCTGTACGGTGTTCCACACGTTGCACGGGTTATTCGCCAAGTTTGCTTGTCATGATTATTTTCAATAATTATCGAATTTTATACAATATACGCATTGTAATTGCCTTAAAAAATATAAATAATAATAAAAAGTAATTGGTAATTTGCTTGAAGCATTGTTAATTATGTTATTATATATTAATGATTTGAAGGCCAATACAATGCACATAAAAAATAAAAACAAAAAGATCTTTTTTTGTCTTATCAATTTCAAAGTAAACTTTATCTTCAGAGACGATTTTCGGAAATGGACGCGTTTTTTTTGTCATTATTTTTTTTTTTTTAATGTTATAAACACACGTCTCGTGGTGTTCTTTTTTTTAAAACGCCACACGGAAGTTCGTGATAGTTGTAATAGCCGTTGTTCATTCAATTTCAATTTTATCATTATATAAATAATAATATACTTTACTTAACAATGCTTCAAAAGCAAATTATCAAATACTATTATTTATTTCTAAACTCTAATGAAGTGGGAAAAAAACAGATAGTTCAGTTTGCAAATAAAGAAATGTACTAGTGAATTATTTAATCAAAGAAATGAAATTCTAAACACATGTAAACATAAAAAGGCATGGCTCCTTATACAATAGAACATAGTTATCACACAATCTTTTTTTACTAATTTTAAATCTTTAACCTTTTATGATAACTTTTTTTCATTCTAATACTCACTCCCATAATAAAAGATGTTTGTACCAACCTACTTCCGTCAGGGTTATACTGAGGAGCTGTTCAGGTGAAATCTAGGTAGTGTCTGACTCATTTAGGTCCTTATATATATATATATATATAAAGTGTTGTTCTGGTTACAATGGGAGAAAATTAAATATCCGCAAAGAAGGTCCGCAAAATGGATTATGTTTTTAGAAAATTTTTTAATTATTTTTATCTTACATTTGCGACATGTGTTTCAGATCTTCTGATATCTTCTTCAGGCTTTGATCAATCATATATGTATATATATTATCTCCTTTGTGTTTTTTTACACTTAAAAACACTTTTATAAAATGTTAATTTTCTTCTTAAGATATCAGGATTTTATCGTTTGTGTTGTTTTATCCACTTTTATTCCACAAATTTTACTCCCATTTTGTCATATTTTACACAATGAAAATAAAATTACAGTGGAACTTCAGAAGTCAAACAATTCAGAGTTCATACAAAAAAAATTCAGTAAAAATAGCCTCAGTTATTGAACAAATTTTCAAACTTTTGAACACACGAGTCAAGTCAATGAAAACGGAATAATAATATAATGGATATATATATATATATATATATATATATAGGCACAGACATAGAGTTAGATAGAATGATCTTCCAGATTAAAAATTGGTGCTACACAGGTGCTAGTAGAGGTGAGAAGTATGTCTTTAAGCAGCAGCAGCAATGCCATTTCTGCTGCCAAGATGGCATAGAATGGTGAACATCATGTGTTTGCTGTAACTTTCCTTTTAGAGAAAAGGAATTACGATTTCTGTGACAGTTGACTCAAGCATGGTGGATAGATGTTGATGCATATAAGCTTTGTGCAACCACTTATGAAATGATAGCAGTATGAACTAAAAATGTGAAGGAGATTGTTGTGTGTGTGTGTGTGTATATATATATATATATATATATATACAGGGTAGTCCAAGAGTATATTTTTTTAGAGATAAAATAATTATATAATACAACTCATAATTCTAGGAAATAATTTTTAAAGATTTTTTAAATGAGGTAAAATAATTATATAACATTATTTTATTAAAGCAAAAAATAATGAAAGTTAAACAATATGTAGGGGTGATGAGACTTTCAGACCACCCTATAGATTAATGTACAACATGGTTGGAAAATCTTGTAACCCTAGATATTCTTTAGAGGTAAAATAATTACATAATATAATTACTTAACCTATATATTATATTATTAAAACAAAAAATAATGAAAGTGAAAACAATATGTAGGGGTGACAAGACTTTCAGACCACCCTGTAGATTAATATACAGCATTTTCGGAAAGTCTTGTCATCCCTACATATTTTTTTTTAGAGATAAGACAATTGCATAATGTTGGATTTTGTGTAAAGTATTCAACTCTGTTACAAGATGAATGCCAAAACTAAAACTAGAGTTTGGTAGGTGGCTTATATGGAGCTTTGGATTGTTCCATTATGAACTCAGGCAAGTTCACTTCCTGAGTTCTGATTGGCTATTGGATTTCAGGGTGAGTAAGAACATGGATAAGTACCGACTCTTCAGCCATCACTTTGCATTATGCCAGCAGCATGCAAGGACTGTATTAAGTTACAGCTTGTCTGTTGTTTTCGTCTACTAACTCGATGGTAGTTAGAACCCTACTGCGACAGTGAGTATCATATTGTTTCTATATCTGAAGGATAACTTCTACACATAACATATATTATTAAAACAAAAAATAATGAAAGTTAAAACATTATGTAGGGGTGACAAGACTTTCAGACCACCCTGTAGATTGGCACTCCTTATACCATAGAATATAGACATGAACTAATCAATATCATACAACATGATCCCCAATTGTGCTAACACATTGTTAAAACCAATTACTAAAACGTCTAAATATGAATACACACCATATATTACTTCCTGTTAGGCATGACATAATCCCAGATGGGTTGATATGCCGTTAAAATCAATAAACCAAACCAACCAACCATCCTTTTTTTTTACTGTTCAGGATGGCTTCAAATCTTAGAACACCATTTAGTTTTAAGAGTGAAGAACATTATTATGAAATAAAAAATGATTTGCAGATATGACATTTACATATTTTAAAAATAACAAAACAAGGCTTGGTGGCTTATCTTTTTCTGACTGATCGTGATAAGAGACTGTGTCAGAGAATTTAAAATTGGAGGATATTGCAATGGATAAAATGGATGCTGTGTTTTTTGAAAGGCATCACACGCGCTTATTTAGCCTTTAACTATTTTTCCTAACTGTTATTTGTATGGAACACGATTTTCCAAAGTGCATGAGATGGTAGGAAAAAAAAAATATAATGAATAAATGGATACAGTGTTTTGAAAGACCAAAACACACAAGCTTATTTGGCCTTTAATTTTTTTTCTTACTACTGTTCCTTGTGTGGAACATGATTTTCCAAAGTGCATGGAGATGGTAGTAAAAAAAAAAAAGATGAATAAAATGGATACAGTGTTTTTGAAAGACCAAAAATAAACTGCTTGTTTGGTTTTTAAATTTTTGGTAATTTATGAGGAAGTGCATCCCGGTCTCCTGCCTCAAAAATTGCTACCCGGTGACTATTAAAATAATGACCCAGCTCAGTCTATTCAAAACTATCCATCTTCATATCTATCTATCTATCTATCTATCTATCTCAATTTGTTCATATTTATCTATATTACTTTAAATACTAAGATTTTTTTTATTCATGTTTGTTTAATGTCTTGTTTTTAGTTTAAATAAACAAGAATTATGACAAAAAAAGAAGCGACCCCCCCCCAAATACATTGTCGAAAATATCTATCTATCTCCATTTGTTCATATCTATCTATATTATTTTGTTTGTTTATCTATCTATCTATCTCAGTCTATTCCAAACTATATATCCATCTTCATATCTAAACAAGAATTACGACAAATTACGATAAGTAAACAAGAATTACGACGAGCTGGGGTTGTTATTTTGATAGTCACCGGGTAGCAATTTTTGAGACAGGAGACCGGTACGCACTTCCTCATAAATTATTAAATTTTTTCCTTGTTTAGAACTCTATTTGGTGAGTCAATGTTTAGAGTTGATAACTTTAGGAAAGACTTATTTCCCCTTCAGAAAAAGTACATTATCAAACAGCAACAGAAAGAGCACAGGCAGCAACCAGAAAAGAGGTAGAAAAATAAAGATAGCTGCATGACAACCCACACATGTGAATAGTAAATATCTTAACCATATAAATCCTCCTGTACCATGGTCAGTGATACATTTAAAAAAAAAAACTTCTGCTGAGATGGTAGGAAAAAATATAATGTATAAAATTGATACCAAAAATCCATCTGCTTATTTATCTTTGACTTTTTCCCTACCACTGTTCTTTGTATGAACAGGATTTTCCAAAACTGTAAACTTTTTCATTCATAGCTTTATCTGGTAATTTATGAGGAAGTGCGTCCCGGTCTCCTGTCTCAAAAATTGTTACCTGGTGACTATCAAAATAACAACCCATCTCAGTCTATTCAAAACTATCTATCTTCATATCTATCCATCTATCTCAATTTGTTCATATTTATCTATATTACTTTAAATACTAAGATTTTTTTTATTCATGTTTGTTTAATGTCTTGTTTTTAGTTTAAATAAACAAGAATTACGACAAAAAAAAAAAGAAGTAACCCCCCCCCCCCAATACATTTACTTGTCGAAAATATCTATCTATCTCCAGTTGTTTGTATCTATCTATATTATTTTGTTTATCTATCTCAGTCTATTCAAAACTATATATCTATCTTCATATCTATACATAAACAAGAATAACAACAAATTACGATAAATAAACAAGAGTTACAATGAGCTGGGGTTGTTATTTTGATAGTCACCGGTGGCAATTTTTGAGGCAGGAGAACGGGACACTCTTCCTCATAAATTACCCTTTATCTCTAAGTATATTAAGTATTTATATATAATAATAATACTCGTTCCTTAATTGTAAAATCATTATCATCTTGCAATACCCTTTGGTTAAAAATGAGACTATCCAAATCCTCCAAGATGAAATGTAAATGTAAATTTCTCCCCTTGAACGCTGTAAATGTATCAGACAAAAATGAGTGATTAGCAACCTGTCGTGACCTATGACCTATGAAGATATGAAATTGACAAAAGGAAAAAAAAAAAAAAAAAGGATACGCAAGGGGAGATAACCAGTGTAAATAAAATGCACTTCAGAATAACACATAAAAAAACAACAAACAAAAAATATACGAACTATAAATATATCACGGTGAGAAAGGAAATACATTTATGTCGGAGGATTTAAAAAATCTAGATAAAAAAGAAACAAGTAAGAAAATACCCAAAGAATGAATTGTTATCAAGAAACAGAAAAATAACTGCATTATTAAAAATCCATAAAACTGTAAAACTGTAAAAAAAATAAATTCTCTCAAATGATAAATTATTGGGTCAATCAAATCGCTGTCACTTGATCAGCGAGAATGTGGAAATTGAAAGTGAAAACAGAATGTGCTGAATATTTTTAAAAAGACCAAAGAGTCTGCTGACCATTAATAAAACTAAGTTTAGAAATCTAGTTTGAATAATTTGTTAAAGAAAGAAAAATTACAATTTTTAGTAGAGTTAGTCATCTGAGTTAAGTTCATTCACTGATACATTAAGTTAATGTATCAGACAAAAATGAGTGATTAGCAACCTGTCATGACCTATGACCTATGATCTATGAAATTGACAAAAGGAAAGAAGAAAAAAGAAGAAAGATCTTTGGTAATCCAGATGCCGCCACTGCTGCTGATAATATTCCATCTTCTAAGTCCGAGTTGGTATTTTTAGGTGAACACAAGACAACATTACAAACAAGACATTTATAGACATGTTAAACCGATATTTTGGTGAGATAATGCTTGCAGATATTCTAATCTGAATGATAAAAATGGAAGAAAAAAAAAAAAAAAGAGGTGTTTTAGTTGTCATTCTGCAAAAGCCTGTGTTGAGATTACATCTCTCAACTAATGTAAAAGGTATGCATCCAACTATTCTCCCTCCAGCTATGGGTAAATAGTAGTCCAGACTGGGCACTTTAACCGGAGTTTAACTGAGTTAGATTTGCCATTTTATCAACTGATAATCACACAAGAAAATGAAAAATTCTGTGAAATTGGAACACAAACCATTTGACTCCGACTCCTCTCTTTTTTGCATCCCCATCTCTGACTCCTCTTTACGTAATTAATTCATAATGAGTTTGAGATTTTACACAATTGACTCAGTTACAAAATATTGTGCAGCTTGTTTGATTTCTTTTCTAAACATCAGGATGAAATTGTCCAAAAAAATGTCAATGCTGATAGCCTAAAAACTTCTTAAGTGACAACGGAGGAGGATTTTCTAAACTTCACCTGGGGAAAAAAAAAGAAAAAAAGGCCAAGAGGGTTGTACCAACCAAAAATAATCGATTAATACTATAACACTTGGCCAAAAGAAAAAATAGATATATAAAATATATATATAAACCGCTAAGATTATCTAAAGCTAAAATGTAAAATGTGCTCAATACCTAAGTAGAGCAAATAAACACACACACACACACACACATATATATATATATATATATTATTAATCAACTCATTTCCCCATATATATCCACTAATTACAGTCTGAAATCCAGCCATGATCTACTCCAAATCCTACATACTTAAAAACCAGATAACAAAATCATAGCTTCACTTGATGTTGAAAATCTTTTCACCAATGTTCCGGTAAAAGAAACTATAGACATCATCATTGAATATATATATATATATATATATATATATATATATATATATAAGCTTATCTTCAGATAAATCGCCTAGTAAATGACATCCAAATGAATATACGTTATGAATAGCTTTATTTGATCATGTGTGATCACAAAAGGATGACGTGCCTAGGATTTGAACTCATCTCGCCACGTCCATTTCCTACGACAGTAAACATTTTGAAATACTAAATGTAAAAACTTCAACAAGTAAGTGTAGTGACTAGAACTCTCCTGTGCCTTTGGGGACAGGAAGTAGAAAAGGTAATGTCCCTTGTCTGGTTGGGGAAAGAACCCTCTTTATGGTTTTGGTACCAACGAGTGTGAGCCTCGTAGTAACGAGCTCTTGTCTCAGTCTCTTGTGACTGAAGGAACTTTCCCCTCAGGGAGGGAGTAACAACTCAGACTCAACCTGACACCCCCCTCAACGAGGGAGATATATGAATTTTAAGTACTGCCCCTAAGTACTTTGTTATATTGACTGTTGTTGAGTTTATATGTGAATAAATAAGGTTAAAAGTACACGTGTTTTCCCTTTCTGTCTTTACATTCTGTGAACTTATCTTTTTCCTCATAGACTGTAGACAGCTATTTCTACATGGGCTTGTTTCACAAGAAAATAAATTTCTATAAATATAAAAGTTAATATAATTAAGAGTTAAGAGTTAATATAATAATACAAAATTTGAATTTCCTCAGATTAAAAAATATCAGATAAAAGTTAATATGATAATTTCTTAAAACTTCAACAATTGGGCTTGTTTCATATAAAATGTAAAATCTTCTGTCCTTTCTAAATTTCAGGATGGAATTGTACAAAACATTTTGTTAATCTTGATAGCATATTTTGGTACACCTAAAAACTTCTTAAGTGACAATGGAGGAGGATTTTCTAATAACAGATATGAATGAAAAACTAAATGAAAGAACTTCAACAACAGCAGGTGAATCACTGTTCAGTAATGTCATTAAGGAGAATGGCATAACCAAATATTGGCAGAAGTATTCTACAAAATGCTATCTGACATGAATTGCGAACCTAAAGTAGCAATTGTGTGTGCAGAAAGAGCTGAGAGCTCATTACAATATAATGGTGGTTTTAGTCCAAACCAGTTGGTGTTCAGTTTTAACCCTTGTCAAAAAGTATCTATGACGGGGGACAAAAAAGAGCAAGACATTGTCTTGCCTGCCGGGATCGAGGCCGTGTCCTCCCGGATGCGAGGGCAGACGCGGTTTGGGCACTGGAAGTGCCAGGATGTTTCAATACACAATAACGTGTGAGTCAAACGCGGGGCAGTAAGAAGTTGCAGTAGCAGGTTGACTGACGCGAACGACCGAGTAAAGAAATGTGATTTTGAACTGCTAAAAATTATTTCGACTACGGTAACGGATTTTTGCAGCTGCTAAACGAAAATGAAGAGCGTGTTGACCAGGGGAAGATTTGGCTTGCTGGAAGACTGTGGACTCGCTTGTTTTTGGCCCCCCCCCTCTCGGCGGGAGCTTGTTGATACGAACATCTATTTCCCCCCATATATTTCCCCCCCTTCCATAGTATCTAAATAATGAGAACTAGCAGGACCTGTAGCTATACCACAGTATGATGATTTAATTATTACAATGTTTGATATGTTTACTTAAGAGCTATTGCCAAATAGTTCAATATGTAAAAAGTATAATAATCTTTGACTCTCTCTCACTCTTTTTTTCTTTCTTTTCCTTCTTTTCCTTACATTCGATTGAAACAGATTAGCATTATTACTTTCACATGCTCACCACTCTCTCTATCTTTCCCCTACACGCTTATTTTTTTGTGTAGCATGTCCTTTTTCTTCCCTTTCTCTCTTTTTTTCTAATAAAAACAGAATGATCCATTATTCAGCTGAGGTGACAACACTCATAAGAAATAAGAATTCAACAGATAAGAAACACCAGATAATCAGGATTTACATTTTTGCATTTGATCTTGGAGGATTTGGATGGCCTCATTTGTAACCAGAGGTTGTTGCAAGATGATAACAGTTGTACAATTAAGGAACATGAGTATTAATATATAGATGGAATTGACTGTTTTTACTATAAATAATGACTGATAAAACCTTGAAAGTGAGAAACAATGAGATCTCATAGGACTTGTTAATTAAACCTAGCACCTGCTAATTACTCTGTTTATCTTGTATCTTTGCTTAGTAAACCTTTTTCCCAATCGTTAATACTTATTGTGTTTCTTCCTATTATTCATCTGTTTACTTTGATATTCAATGATCAGGCATCAGTGAGAGAAAAAGGAAGCGAAGAGAAGAGAAATGAAAGAACATTGGAAGAGAAAGAAGAGGAGGAGAAATGAAAAGTGAAGTGGAAGGAAGAGAAGGTAGTGAAATACAGCCCTTCATGAAAACAAGGAACTGTTTTTGCATCTTTCAAAAACAAACTTGTCAACAAGCGTTGACAAAGTTTTCTTGCTAAACCAGAAGAGCGACACCCAAGAAAAAGACCTTGGAAACCACAAAATGTTATATTTTAAACAACAGACCAAGAAATGTCTCTCAAGATGTGATTGATGCTAAAGAGAGAAAGAAAACTGAAGAGTTTGGTTAGTAATTATGTGTTAAAAGTAGTTCCATTTATAAATCAAGTTAGTGTATCACTTCATTCAATTATATCAGAGAAATATAATGATGGCAAAAAGAATATTAAAAGCAAGACAAATAGCCTGTAGCTTTGAGGAGGATAATGATAACCTTAGGAAAGATTTGTCAATCGGAAGTAGAGAGTGCCTAAGGCTGGTATTCTTAACTGTTTGCCTACAAAATTTCCCCCACGGCTGTACAAAATTTTCTGGGTATTTTTTACCTGTATGAGAGGATATTTCAAAGTTCACTATCTATTCACATCAGAACTCATTCTATTCGAATAAAGTCTGATTATTATAATAAATCTGAGTCCTTCTGCTCAATTATAATGAACTAAGCATCAGTAGGATTGCAGTGGTGGTAGAGATGCTGTAAGCGGCTAAAAGTAAGCAAAGAGTTAATAGCAGCAATGATCTCCTGGAAGCTACAAACTATTGATACACACACTCATTTATATATATATATATATATATATATATATATATTATATATAAAACTAACTGATATATGAGTTTGAGACTTTACACAATTGACTCAGTTACAAAATATTGCTGCAGTTTGTTTGATTTTTTTTCTAAACATCAGGATGAAATTGTCCAAAAAATGTCAATGTTGATAGCTAAAAATTCTTAAGTGACAACGAGGAGGATTTTCTAAACTTCACCTGGGGAAAAAAAAGAAAAAAAGCCAGAGGGTCTACTAATCAAAAATAATCATTAATACTATAACACTTGGCAAAAAGAAAAAAATAATTATAAAATATATATATAACACCGCATAGATTATCTAAAGCTAAAATGTAAAATGTCTCAATACTAAGTAGAGAAATAAACACACACACACACACACACACTATATATATTATATATATTATTATACACTCATTTCCCATATATATCCACTAATTACAGTCTGAAATCCAGCCATGATCTACTCCAAATCCTACATACTTAAAAACCAGATAACAAATCATAGCTTCACTTGATGTTGAAAATCTTTTCACCAAGTCCGGTAAAAGAAACTATAGACATCATCATTGACAATATCATATATATATATATATATATATATATATATATAAGCTTATCTTCGATAAATCGCCTAGTAAATGACATCCAAATGAATATACGTTATGAATAGCTTTATTTGATCTGTGTGATCACACAAGGATGACGGCTAGGATTTGAACTCATCTCGCCACGTCCATTTCCTACACAGTAAACATTTTGAAAAACTAAATGTAAAAACTTCAACAAGTGAAGTGTGTGTGACAGAACTCTCCTGTGCCTTTGGGGACAGGAAGTAAAAAGGTAATCCTTGTCAGGTTGGGGAAAGAACCCTCTTTACGGTTTGGTACCAACGGTGTGAGCTCGTAGTAACAGCTCTTGTCTCAGTCTCTTGTGACTGAAGGAACTTTCCCCTCAGGAGGGAGTAACAACTCAGACCAACCTGACACCCCCCTCAACGAGGGAGATATATGAATTTAAGTACTGCCCTAAGTACTTTGTTATATTGACTGTTGTTGAGTTTATATGTGAATAAATAAGGTTAAAAGTACATGTGTTTTCCCTTTCTGTCTTTACATTCTGTGAACTTATCTTTTTCCTCATAGACTGTAGACAGCTATTTCTACATGGGCTTGTTTCACAAGAAAATAAATTTCTTATAAATATTAAAAGTTAATAATGTGCTGAATATTTTAAAAAAAGACCAAAGAGTCTGCTGACCATTATAAAACTAAGTTTAGAAATCTAGTTTGAATAATTTGTTAAAGAAAGAAAAATTACAATTTTTAGTAGAGTTAGTCATCCGAGTTAAGTTCATTCACTGATACATTAAGTTAATGTATCAGACAAAAATGAGTGATTAGCAACCTGTCATGATCTATGATCTATGAAATTGACAAAAGGAAAGAAGAAAAAAGAAGAAAGATCTTTGGTAATCCAGCCGCTGCTGCTGCTGCTGATAATATTCCATCTTCTAAGTCCGAGTTGGTATTTTTAGGTGAAACACAGACAACATTACAAACAAGACATTATAGACATGTTAAACCGATATTTTGGTGATATAATGCTGGCAGATATTCTAATCTGAATGATAAAAACGAAAAAAAAAAAAAAAATAAGAGGTGTTTTAGTTGTCATTCTGCAAAAGCCTGTGTTGAGATTACATCTCTTGACTAATGTAAAAGGTATGCATCCAACTATTTTCCCTCCAGCTATGGGAAAATAGTAGGGCAGACTGGGCTCTTTAACTGAGTTAGATTTGCCTTTTTTATCAACTGAGAAAATTAAAGCAACTTGACAATTCTGTGAAATTGGAACACAAACTATTTGACTCCGACTCCTCTCTTTTTTGCATCTCCATCTCTGACTCAAATTTATTTATTTATTCATATAAATATATATTTATATAAATAAATAAATAAATTTGAGTCCTCTCTTTTTTGCATCCCCATCTCTGACTCAAATTTATTTATTTATTTATCTATATAAATATATATATATTTATATTTATATATAATTTATTTATAGCGGACCATGTCTTTCCTATGCGTGCATTAACACCGTTTTCTGTGGAGGAGATATTACTGCCTAAGTACCTAAATTGTTCTACCAAGTTTAGGAGTTTGCTATCGATAGTTGAGATGTCTCTTTTGTTTTTAAAAGACATGAACTCAAATGAATATAATATAGATTATTTCTACTGGGTTGGTTGGTTGGATTTTACGGCATTACCTATGGGTAAATAGTAGGGCAGACCAGGCTCTTTAACCGGATTTTAACTGAAATTTGCCTTTTTTATCAACTGAGTCTCTGACTCCTCTTTATGTAATTAATTCATAATGAATTTGAGATTTTACAAGAGAAGGTTCCAGAGTCCGAAAAGAAATACCTGAAGAAGGCCAGAGGCACATCGACCAAAACATTGTACAGATAACAATGAAGATGAGGACAATAGTCTGAATAATACAGATAATACTAATCTCTCGACTAATGTAAAAGGTATGCATCCAACTATTCTCCCTCCAGCTATGGGTAAATAGTAGTCCAGACTGGGCACTTTAACCGGAGTTTAACTGAGTTAGATTTGCCATTTTATCAATTGATAATCACACAAGAAAATGAAAAATTCTGTGAAATTGGAACACAAACCATTTGACTCCGACTCCTCTCTTTTTTGCATCCCCATCTCTGACTCCTCTTTATGTAATTAATTCATAATTGTTGTGGGGTTTTAAGGGGTCAAATAAGAACAAAACAATGGGTAACAAATGTAGGAAAATGTATGAACAAAAGAGTAGACAATTACAGTACAGAGAAGTGGGAATTACGTCCAACAAATAGAGTTATGAGCTGACTCGCATTGGCTTACTCTACAAGCCATGATTGTCCCTGTTACTTATAGTAACCGTCGGCGCATTCCATTAGTCTATAGGGTATATCACCTATAACAATAATGAATTTGAGACTTTACACAATTGACTCAGTTACAAAATATTGTGCAGCTTGTTTGATTTTTTTTCTAAACATCAGGATGAAATTGTCCAAAAAATGTCAATGTTGATAGACTAAAACTTCTTAAGTGACAACGAAGGAGGATTTTCTAAACTTCACCTGGGGGAAAAAATGAAAAAAAAAGAAAAGAACAAGAGGGTCATACTAATCGATAATAATCAATTAATACTATAACACTTGGCCAAAAGAAAAAAATATATATATAAAATATATATATAAACTGCTAAGATTATCTAAAGCTAAAATGTAAAATGTGCTCAATATCTAAGTAGAGCAAATAAACACACACACACACACACACCACACACACACACACACACACATATATATATATATATATTAATCAACTCATTTCCCCATATATATCCACTAATTACAGTCTGAAATCCAGCCATGATCTACTCCAAATCCTACATACTTAAAAACCAGATAACAAAATCATAGCTTCACTTGATGTTGAAAATCTTTTCACCAACGTCCCGGTAAAAGAAACTATAGACAATAGACATCATCATTGAATATATATATATATATATATATATATAAGCTTATCTTCTGATAAATCGCCTAGTAAATGACATCCAAATGAATATACGTTATGAATAGCTTTATTTGATCGTGTGTGATCACACAAGGATGACACGCCTAGGATTTGAACTCATCTCGCCACGTCCATTTCCTACGACAGTAAACATTTTGAAAAACTAAATGTAAAAACTTCAACAAGTGGGTGTAGGGACAAGAACTCTCCTGTGCCTTTGGGGACAGGAAGTAAAAAAGGTAACGTCCCCTGTCAGGTTGGGGAAAGAACCCTCTTTACGGTTTTGGTACCAACGTGTGTGAGCCTCGTAGTAACAAGCTCTTGTCTCAGTCTCTTGTGACTGAAGGAACTTTCCCCTCAGTGAGGGAGTAACAACTCAGACCCAACCTGACACCCCCCTCAACGAGGGAGATATATGAACTGTAAGTACTGCCCCTAAGTACTTTGTTATATTGACTGTTGTTGAGTTTATATGTGAATAAATAAGGTTAAAAGTACATGTGTTTTCCCTTTCTGTCTTTACATTCTGTGAACTTATCTTTTTCCTCATAGACTGTAGACAGCTATTTCTACATGGGCTTGTTTCACAAGAAAATAAATTTCTTTAAATATAAAAGTTAATATAATTAAAAGTTAAGAGTTAATATAATAATAAAAAATTTGAATTTTTCAGATTCAAAAAATCAGATAAAAGTTAATATGATAATTGGTAATTTATGAGGAAGTGCGTCCCGGTCTCCTGCCTCAGAAATTGCTACCCGGTGACTATTAAAATAACGTCCCCAGCTATGTCGTCTCGGCAGTGTTACTTGAAAGAAAACAACCAACTTAAGGCGTTAAATGTATTTTAGAGGGGGGGGGGGCTTCTCTTTTTTTATATGAACAAATTGAGGTAGATAGATAGATAGATATCCATCTTCATATCTAAACAAGAATTACGACAAATTTCTATGAATAAATTTCTAATCAAATTACGATAAATAAATAAGAATTACGACAAAAAAAGAGAAGCCCCCCCCCCCATCTAAAATACATTTAACGCCCTAAGTTGGTTGCTTTCTTTCAAGTAACACTGCCGAGACGACATAGCTGGGGATGTTATTTAATAGTCACTGGGTTGCAATTTCTGAGGCAGGAGACGGGAGTTCACTGGGTAGCAATTTCTGAGGCAGGAGACCGGGACGCACTTCCTCATAAATTAACAATCTCTTTAATAGTCTGTGTTAAAAGTATGGTTGTTTTCTTTCAAGTAACACCACAGATACGACATAGCTGGGGACATTATTTTAATAGTCACCGGGTAGCAATTTCTGAGGCAGGAGACAGGGACGCACTTCCTCATAAATTACCTGATAATCTCTTAAAACTTCAACAATTGGGCTTGTGTTATATGATATAAAATCTTCTGTCCTTTCTAAATTTCAGGATGGAATTGTACAAAACATTTTGTTAATCTTGATAGCATATTTTGGTACACCTAAAAACTTCTTAAGTGACAATGGAGGAGGATTTTCTAATAACAGATATCAATGAAAAACTAAATGAAAGAACTTCAACAACAGCAGGTGAATCACTGTTCAGTAATGTCATTAAGGAGAATGGCATAACCAAATATTGGCAGAAGTATTCTACAAAATGCTATCTGACATGAATTGCGAACCTAAAGTAGCAATTGTGTGTGCAGAAAGAGCTGAGAGCTCATTACAATATAATGGTGGTTTTAGTCCAAACCGTTTAGTGTTCAGTTTTAACCCTTGTCAAAAAGTATCTATGACGGGGGACGAAAAAGAGCAAGACATTGTCTTGCCTGCCGGGATGCGAGGGCAGACGCAGTTTGGGCACTGGAAGTGCCAGGATGTTTCGGTAAATACATAAATAAATAACGTGTGAGTCAAACGCGGGGCAGTAAGAAGTTGCAGTAGCATGTTGACTGACGCGAACGACTGAGTAAAGAAATGTGATTTTGAACTACTAAAAATTATTTCGACTACGGTATCGGATTTTTGCAGCTGCTAAACGAAAATGAAGAGCGTGTTGACCAGGGGAAGGTTTGGCTTGCTGGAAGACTGTGGACTCGCTTGTTTTTGGCCCCCCCCTCTCGGCGGGAGCTTGTTGAAACGAACATCTATTTCCCCCCATATATTTTCCCCCTTCCATAGTATCTAAATAATGAGAACTATCAGGACCTGTAGCTATACCACAGTATGATGATTTAATTATTACAATGTTTGATATGTTTACTTAAAAACTATAATAATCTTAATTTGACACTCTCTCACTCTTTTATTCTTTCTTTCCTTCTTTTCATCTTTTCCTTATGTTTGATTGAAACAGATTAGCATTATTAATTTCACATGCTCACCACTCTCTCTCTCTATCTTTCCCCTACATGCTTATTTTTTGTGTAGCATGTCCTTTTTCTTCCCTTTCTCTCTTTTTTTCCAATAAAAACAGAATGATCCATTATTTAGCTGAGGTGACAACACTCATAAGAAATAAGAATTCGACAAATAAGCAACACCAGATAATCAGGATTTACATTTTTGCATTTGATCTTGGAGGATTTGGATGGCCTCATTTGTAACCAGAGGTTGTTGCAAGATGATAACAGTTGTACAATTAAGGAACATGAGTATTAATATATAGACGGAATTGACTGTTTTTACTATAAATAATGTCTGATAAAACCTTGAAAGTGAGAAACAATGAGATCTCATAGGACTTGTTAATTAGACCTAGCACCTGCTAATTACTCTGTTTATCTTGTATCTTTGCTTAGTAAACCTTTTTCCCAATCGTTAATACTTATTGTGTTTCTTCCTATTATTTATCTGTTTACTTTGATATTCAATGACCAGGCATCAGTGAGAGAAAAAGGAAGTGAAGAGAAGAGAAATGAAAGAACATGGGAAGAGAAAGAAGAGGAGGAGAAATGAAAAGTAGAGTGGAAGGAAGAGGAGGAGAAATGAAAAGTGGAGTGGAAGGAAGAGGTGGTAGTGAAATACAGCACTTCATGAAACCAAGGAACTGTTTTTGCATCTTTCAAAAACAAACTTGTCGACAAGCGTTGACAAAGTTTTCTTGCTAAACCAGAAGAGCGACACCCAAGAAAAAGATCTTGGAAACCACAAAATGTTGTATTTTAAACAAGAGACCAAGAAATGTCTCAAGATGTGATTGATGCTAAAGAGAGAAAGAAAACTGAAGAGTTTGATTAGTAATGATGTGCTAAAAGTAGTTCCATTTATAAATCAAGTTAGTGTATCACTTCATTCAATTATATCAGAGAAATATAATGATGGCAAAAAGAATATTAAAAGCAAGACAAATAGCCTGTAGCTTTGAGGAGGATAATAATAACCTTAGGAAAGATTTGTCAATCAGAAGTAGTAAGTGCCTAAGGCTGGTATTCTTAACTGTTTGCCTACAAAATTTCCCCCACGGCTGTACAAAATTTTCTGGGTATTTTTTACCTGTATGAGAGGATATTTCTAAGTTCACATCAGAACTCATTCTATTCAAATAAAGTCTGATTATTATAATAAATCTGAGTCCTTCTGCTCAATTATAATGAACTAAGCATCAGTAGGGTTGCAGTGGTGGTAGAGATGCTGTGAGCGGCTAAAAGTAAGCAAAGAGTTAATAGCAGCAATGATCTTCTGGAAGCTACAAACTATTGATACACACACTCATTTATATATATATATATATATATATATATATATATATACAAACTACTGATATATGAGAGGTATCCAAAACTTGGTAGTAAAGGATGATTCTATATGTGATTTCTAAGATACTGGATCATACAATAATAATACAGTGTATGTATAAATACAGTGAATCTTTAAATCACTAAAGAGAGCTCAATGCATAATAAACTTTTTAGATTATATACAGAGCAATATTTATCTTAGAAAGGAAGAAAATTTTTCTCATTTGACTTCCTGTCGCCATGGTGACAGTCTTACAATGTAAAAAAATTAAAAAAATTTTTTTTTTAGAAGTAAAATATTTCAGTTATGCAATTTAAATTACCTTGATCTACTATCTGATGAGACAAAATTTTGGGGAGCTATATTAAATCAACTTAGATTTATATAGGCCCCAATTTTGGTCGAAATAAATTTATTATGGAATAACGGTGTTGAGTTTTTCCTTCCATTCTAAGATATATATATATATATATATATATATATGTGAAAATAAAATGGAAATTCATATATATATATATATATATATATATATATATATATATATATATGTGTGTATGTGTGTGTGTTTGTGTGTGTGTGTGTGTGTGTAATATTGTGAAAAAATTTGAAAAAACACAAGTTCATAAATGAGTAATGTTTATTTCGCCTACACTACAGTGTTTTGATCTGTTTCAATAGATCTTCATCAGGGCTTTTGTTGGTTTGAGGAAAAATAAATTTATCACAGAAAATAAGAAATCTGCGAGACTCTTTTGCTTTATGGTCGGTCAATCTATTTAAAATTGTTGACGAACACGGGCATTCGTAGATTTTATATATATATATATATATATATATATATAAAAGATATATAAAATATATATCTTGTAAAAGAAGAGAAAGATAAGATTTTCTCAATTCTATTTTGTTTTCTTGGTCTATAATATATAGTTGGCTGTCTGATGAGACTAGGCTCATTTATTCAGTTCTGATTGAAAAAAAAACAAATGACAGTTTGTTAAGATTTTCTTTCTTATTGAATGTTAAATATTACTCTATATATAATTATTCTTTGTAAATATTAGGGCAGTAATGTCACTGGGAATATAATATTTGATAAAACGTTAGTAGTTGCCAGGTAAATTAAAATTTAGTTTCATTTTATTGCTGTCGTTAAATAGATTATTATTAGAGCAGATTATTCTAATTGTATGTCCTTGTGAATATGGTAGGTTTTTCTTGAGATCATTTGAAAGTAAGGATTGGTATAAAGATTATGATATAATTAATTTATTAATCATCATATATTGAGCTCTCTTAGAGACTTGTAAATATCCTTGTATAAATCGAGAAGTGTGCATCAACATGAGCATGCATTGTAGATGTACAGGAGATATTGATGATCCCAAATAGAATTATCCCCAACATACCAGTCAATTGGATACTTTTACCAATATATGTATATATATATATATATATTTGATGTCATATTTCAAACCGTTCATTTTACCAACATTCTTTTTTCTCAGACTTCAAATTTTAAACAGACCGATAAACAAGGACTATTACTTGCCTTTCTCCTTATCCTGAGATAAAAAATTTTCATCACCTTCCACATACCAACAAAAGCCCTGAAGATGATCTAATTAATAGATCGAAACACTGCAGCGTTGGCCAATAAACTCACCACTTAACTCATTTAAACCTGTGTTTTTTCAATTTTTTTATTATACTACATATATATATATATATATATATATATATATACTAACCCCTTCACACAAGTAGGATATGACACAAGGTCAATCTCTTAAGTGGAGTTTAACTGGTTTGAGTTCAGAGTTCTCCTTCTTTTAGAGTGGTTGCCATACCAAAGTTAAAGAATCCAGTCTACCCAACTATTCATCCATAACTGAAATTGGAATAACTAGATTCATGTTTCCACAAAGGTATTAAAAAAGTAAAAGTAAAGTCATCGGGGTGGCCTAAAGTCAGTATCAGCCTGACAGCAAGGGAGCCTATCCCCTTTTCACTAGTGCTAGACCAACAAGATTGTTTTTGCGTCTGAGGTGAGGTGCCACACCTAACATCAACTCTTCTCTTTACTGCAGAGATCGCTGTGCGACTCATGCACTGAGTTGGTGAGGGCCGGTATTGAACCCGGAACCTTGAGTTTCCTAGGAGGACACTCTACCGACTGAGCTAGACTGGTCCTATTTATAGTACCAAGGCTATTAGTGTTGTGCAAACAGCCTCATCCAGGATTTGAACTCAAGTCACTGGGTCCATTTCCTATGATGATAACTGTTGTAGGTGACTCACCTATGACACAAACATGGACTTACCCAAAGGATATATATTTAACAGAGTAAAGCTACTCAAACGAGTAGTACCAGAAACACCTGTCCTTCGGGACGGGGGTCCACTGAGCTGCTAAATTAATAGTGTCGATCCCAGATGCTTGCCTCATTGCACTTAAAGGGGCAGGGTTGAGATCGACGCAATTTTTCTACCTACCACCCCATGAGTCTCGGCTTGTGGGTGGTGCCCACATAAAACGGCCTTGTGCCATATTGTGTGAAAGTGGGACACATGTAAATAGGAGTAGTACCAGAAACAGTTCTTCGTGTAAGCTGAAACAAGGAAACCCTCCCATTGTACATTGATATATATTGCTGAATACAATCTGTTCCCTACATTTTATACCCGTGTTGAGTTATTATTTATTGACCCTTAAACAGGTCATAACAATAACCATTACACCATAAGTGCCTCATAAGTTTTAATGTATGCCATTATAAAAGTCTGATTCCGTTTTTGATTCCAGCATTCTTTGAAGAATTTTTTGATATCTTCACAAAATCAGGAATCCAGATAACGAGACATGGAATGAACACAAGATAATCTGAAAGTGTTGCCGCCTTTAATGCCAATGTGAACAGACAAGCATTTGGTTTTGTTATCAGCTAAAATTAAAATTCAAAGTGAAAAAAAACTTTTGAATCAGAAAGATGAATGCAATTAAAGAAATCCAAGTTAACATTTTGGGGGTAAAATTTAGAAAGAGAAAATAACAAAAAGAAGCAAAAGATTGGAAAGAAAGACTGACAAATATTTTAAAATTGTTTTAAGATGACAAAAATATATTTCTGCTTCATTGCATCGAATATGAAAAACAATTTTTATAGCTTAAAGGCAACACACACATACAGTCATATATATATTTTAATTGTGTAAGTTTATCAAGGAGTATTTAATCCATAGTCAAATAATAATACATAGAATAATTCTTATTTATTAAGGAAGTCTCTATGAAAATCTAAGACAACCCATGTTATTAGTGTGTTTAAAATCCTGCAATATGTCTTATATACCACTAAGAAACAAAGGTTTACATTTTTGGTGTATACTGGTTTTAACAAAACCGAGTTTAATAAATAATTACTTGGTGTTATTGATCTCTAATATTATTGTTTTATTCCCCAACATATTAAAATCAATCCTATGAATGGTTTTATATAGAAACCAATTAAAATATAATCAAAAATCTGTTAATAATGGAGATTCACTTCCGGTTTTTGACTGTAACAAAAATTACATCACTGCCTACGTCACATTACCCAAAATCGTCATAACAGAATAAATACACTCAAACTTTGAACATGCAACATTAGACAGTCCTCATTGTTTTTTAAAACAAGTTTTGATAAATACATGACTGGTATTATATATCTATATATAGTGTTACGTTGTAATACTCACGGTACTAAAACGATACATGCACCGTAGTCCTTTTTTCTTTCTTGGTACTAAAACTCTGATAAAAAATCATAACACGAGAAACATGTCGTCACAACTCCCAGCCTTTATTAACGTGCTCGTCTAGTGGCTTCTACCAGGGAGGAGGGGAGGCAGAGAGAATGAGAGAGAGAGAACACTACTAGATTACTGGGCTCTCATCAGGTCTGTGCCCCACGACGGACGCTGGCAAAAAGAGGCTGAACCCTTTCTTTCTTCCCCCACGTCACCACGTGACTTCCGGTCAACACCCGACTTCCGGTTGCCCCTCAATTCTTCGTTCGGGGTCACGCTACGGTCAAAACATCGCTCTCCTCTTTGGTCATCACTATTTTTTTAAGCCTTTGTTATTTATTCCTCCTCCTTCCATTAGCAGTTCTAGCTCACAAGGGTCATATTGCAACATATAGTTTGTTTTATTTTAATGCATATTTAAAGTTTACATTTCAAATTGTTTTATTTTTTAATCCTTTAATGAATTTGATGATTTTACTTACTTAGGGTAGAAACTCGCTGACATTGAATTTTTTACTCCCACCACTCAGGCAACATGTTTCAAAAATCTATTTTTACATCGCCTGGAGGGCGTTTTTTTATTTTGTACAAGTATATATAAAGGGCAGTTGTGTGAATCTGTATGTCCGGAGG
>CM042171.1:67069226-67076726 GCA_023376005.1 Doryteuthis pealeii
GATAGGGAAGGTTGGCGAGAGATTGTCATGGATATGCGTGCTACTTGCACGACATGATGATTGACATTCTTCTCCGACCCAAACACCACGGAGTGAATGAGCTCTGATGATGATTTTTGTAAAATCGAAATATTGATCAGTATCAGCTATGATTATATTATAAATTGTTTTCTCTTTAACAGCATTGTGTGATGTTTTCATTCCACCTTTTCATACATATATATATATATAAATAATGACTCAAACAAGTCCAAGTAGGAGAGAAATATTTACACTTATATACACATGATGATTTATATATATACTAAAGTCGTCGGGGCGGCCTAAAGTTGGTATCAGCCAGTCAGCGAGGGAGTCTATCCCCTTTTCAATAGCGCTAGACCAAGGAGATTGTTTTTGCGTCAGAGTGGGGTGCCACACCTACCATCAGCTCCTTACTTTACCGCACAGATCCCTGTGCTACTCATAAGGTGAGTTGGCGAGGGCCAGTATCAAACTAGGAACCTTGTGGTTTCTAGCCGAACACTCTACCAACTGAGCTATCCTGGCCCTATATGAGGAGTAACAGATTGAGTAGATCCAACAAAATGTGATTGGAGATTGAGGAAAATATGGATGAAACACAAAACAAATGATATTTTCCCTTTGGTATGTAATGAAGCTTTGTCAAACTTAAAGGGGAAATATCATTTGAATGAAGTTGTTTTGTGTTTTATCCATATTTTCCTCAATTTTCAATCACACACACATACATATATATATATATATATATATATATATACACACACACACATATATACACACACACACACACACACACACACACACACACATATATATATATATATATATGAAGATAGGAGGGTTGGAGTAAAATCCGACAGTATGAGGTGAGGTAAAAGGAAGAGTGAACAAAAATAATGAATCAAACAAGTCCAAGTAAGAGAGAAATATTCATATATATATATATATATATATATATATATATATACACACACATATATATATACACACACATATATATATATACACACACACACATATATATATATATATATATATATATATATATATATGAGATTTATCCAAAACTTGGTAATAAGGGATGATTCTATATGTGATTTCTAAGATACACTGTATTATTATTGTATGATCCAGTATGTATAAATACAGCCAATCTTTAAATCACTAAAGAGAGCTCAATGTATAATAAACTTTTTAGATTATATACAGAGCAATATTTATCATAAAAAGGAAGGAAGAACTCAACACCGTAATTCCATAATAAATTTAATTTCGACCAAAATTGGGGCCTATATAAATCTAGGTTGATTTAATATAGCTCCCCAAAATCCAGTCTCATCAGATGGGTATCAATTCACTTTTGAAATTGCACTTCACAAAAAACAAAAAGTAGAATTAAAAAAAAATAAATTCAAACAAAAACAAAAAATATAAAAAATTTTTTTAACAGTATAAGATTGTCACTATGTGACAGGAAGTAGAATGAGAAAAAAGGGATACATCTCAAGTTTGGCTTCTTAGGGTATGGTAGTCAGACAGACAAAAAAGGACAGGACAGAAAAAAAAAAACAGAATATTATATTAGAATATAAATAGAGGAGTAAATAAAAAAAAAAAAATATATATATATATAATATATATATATATATATATATACGAGGTGTACACATACAGGTTACAGCTGTTTTCTATATGAATAAAAGTGTTAGTAAGATATCAAATCTTTAGTTAGTCAACCTTAAAAAAAGAGTACAGTTAATTGCATAATTACAAGCAGCAAAGATGTTAAAAATATTTCCCCCCCACCCCTAAGGCTCAAATGATAAAGAAGAAAAAATGCTTTTGGGGGTCACATTCTGCATATCAGTCAATAGAAAGATTCATGTAACATTTTGTTTTACGTTTCAGAAATGACTGATTGTAGCAGGTGCTTTAAGAGCAGCGTACCATTTTATTGTTTGATCAGAATGTTAGTACAAATTGTCGACAGTGTTCTGATTCATCAGCATCATTTAGTATTTTGTTAAACCAACAAAAATTGAAAAAGAGAAATAATAGAAAATAATGCAGAGAATGGAGAGGAATGCAGTAGAGAGAGAGGAGGGGTGAGAGAGATAAAGAAGAAAGAGAGTAAGAGAGTGAGACAGAAAAAGAGAGAGAGAAAGAAGGAAGTGAGAAAGGAAGTGAGAAGAAAGAGAGATAAAAGAAGAAAGGAAGTGAGAAAGGGATAGAGAGAAAGGGAGAGAGATAAAGAAGAAGGAGTGAGAGAGAAAGAAGGAAGTTAGAAAGAGAGAAAAAAGAAGAAAGGAAGTGAGAGAAAAGGAGAGTGAGAGAGAGAAAAAGAAGTGTGAGAGAGAAAAAGAAGGAAGTAAGAGAGAGGGAGAGAGAGAAAAAGGAAGAAAAGAGAGAAGAGAGAGAGAGAGAAAGGAAGTAAAAGAGAGAGAGAGAGAGAGAGGAGGAAGAGGAAGAGAGAGAGAGAGAGAGAGAGAGAGAGAAGAAGGAAGTAAGAAATGAGAGAGAGATTAATATTGAATTTCTTGATGACAATTGATGAGATAGAGAGAAGGAACAGAGAGAAAGATAAGAAAGGGAGAGAGAGACAGAGAGGAATAGAAAAAGAAGAGAGAAAAGAAAGAGAGAAAAGAAGAAAGGAAGTAAGAGAGAGAGAGAAGAGAGAGAGAGAGAGAGAGAGAGAGAGAGAGAGAGAGATATTAATATTTGAATTTCTTGATGACAATTGATGAGAAAGAGAGATAGAGAGAGAGAAAGGAACAGAGAGAAAGAGAAGAAAGTGAGAGAAAAAAAAAAAGGAGAGAGAGAGAGAGAGAGAGAGAGGGGGGGGATTAATATTTGAATTTCTAATATCTCTCTCTTGACAACAATTGATGTCATTTGTAACAAGTTAGGATAATTTATGGATTTGTTATTGTCAATATTTAATGTTTTATCTTCTGAATTATATTTAATTTAAATATGGGACAAAAATCATATCGCATATTGACAACACTCTGATTATGGTTTAAATAAATAAATAAAAAAACATAAGAAAAAGAAATCAACAACAAAAAAAAAAATCAGTAAAAAAAAAAACATTAAAAAAAAATATCAGCAAAAAAAACATAAAAAAAAATCAGCAACAAAAAACATTAAAAAAAAATAATCAGCAAAAAATAAAAATAAAAAAAATAAATTAGCAAAAATTAAAAAAAAAAAAAAAATTAGCAAAAAAATAAAAAATAAATCAGCAAAAAAAAAAAAAAAAAAAAAAAAAAAAAAATCAGCAAAATTTTTTTTAAAATAAAAAATCAGCAAAAAAAAAAGACATAAAAAAAATCAGCAAAGAAAAAAATAACATAAAAAAAATATCAGCAAACTAACTCTTTCAATGCTACAATATCTCAACCAATCAGAACACTTGACTAAAGTCTAGCAAGTTTCAACTCTTGAACTTCAAATTGCTGCTGCATTTTTTTTTTTGCTTTTTTTACTTTACAAGAATTTTTTCTGCTGGGGGGAAAAAAAATATTTATTCATTTTTTTTCTTAAAGATTTCTTTTTTTAAAACCAACACACCAATTATGTAGGTTTCATTTACTCTCTAAGAATTGGTAACATAGGCTAATTACCAGGCATACTAGTACATCCAAATAAGGCTATGTGCTAACAATAAGTATTTTGCAACAGAGTACTAAGAATTGAGATCTAAAGTAGACGGCTCTTATAATGATCTGCTAACTGCTCTAAACAGCTGTACACAAGTAGTCTTGGACCAGTTCATTTACTCTCTAAGAAAAGGTAAGATAGGCTAGTCCACAACAGTAACCTCATCACATAAAGCAGTGGCACAGGAATATTTTGCCGTTAGCATAAAATGACTATATTCAAGGAATACATTAATATCAAACTTAGCAAAACATTTTGCCGGAAGAGCTTAACTGTTAATATATTTTATGCTAAATACAAATCTTATTTTTAAAAAAAAAACAAGAAACAATCTAAAGTATACTATATTTTCAAAAGAAGACAAATTATTTGTATTAGGTTTGGTTTCTTTTTTTAATGGCATATCATACTTCATGAATTATTTAATGCCAAAGCCATCATCCCATGAGGAGATGCATACCTTTTCCAATGGTATCAGTCCCAAAAGTGAACATAATAGCATGACTGGAGTTCAAACTTGCTTACTATGATCTCACCGTATACCATGACCAGAAAATTTGGCAACATGCAGAACCATTTAGCCATTAAAACCACGGGGACTCCCACTCCAATTTTTTTAAACACCCTGTACATCTCAAATGATATCAATTTTTCTGAAGCACCCTGTATCTCTCAAATGATATCAATATTTTCTGGAACACTCGATATTTCAACTGATATCATATTTTCTGAAACACTGTGTACATATCAAATGATATCAATTTTTTCTGAAACACCCTGTACATTTCAAATGATATCAATATTTTCTGGAACACGCGGTATTTCAACTGATATCAATTTCTTTTCAGAAACACCCTGTACATCTCAAATGATATCAATTTTTCTGAAACACCATGTATCTCTCAACTGATATCAATATTTTCTGGAACACTCAATATTTCAACTGATATCAATATTTTCTGGAACACGTAGTATTTCAACTGATATCAATTTTTTTAGAAACACCCTATACATCTCAAATGATATCAATTTTTTCTGAAACACCTGTACATTTCAAATGATATCAATATTTTCTGGAACACGCGGTATTTCAACTGATATCAATTTCTTTTCAGAAACACCCTGTACATCTCAAATGATATCAATTTTTCTGAAACACCATGAATCTCTCATGATATCAATATTTTCTGGAACACTCAATATTTCAACTGATATCAATATTTTCTGGAACACGTAGTATTTCAACTGATATCTATTTTTTTTTAGAAACACCCTATACATCTCAAATGATATCAATTTTTTTCTGAAACACCCTGTACATTTCAAATGATATCAATCATTTTGAAAACCCCTGTATATCTAAGAAGCTTAACTGTTAATATATATTATGCTTAATATAAATGTTGTTTTTATCAAAAAGAACAAGAAACAACTTAGATTATATCTATATTTTCAAAGGAAGACAAAAAAGAAAGAATCCATGCTTCTCTTGCCAAAAGTCACTCATAATTTGTCTAAATTAACCATAGAAGTTATAACAGCTCTGTTTACTTGTACAACATCCAAGTAGTTTGCCACAGGATTTGTACTCTTTAGAACACTAAGAATGCATATAGCTAAATAAAACAAAAAAAAAAAAGGAAAAAATATTCTTATACTAGCATTTTTCTCATAATTTGGATAAAAAGCAACAACAACAAAAAAAGATATCAGGAACAGCAAATGTAATCAAGTACATTCTCACGACTATCAAATTTGAGTGAAAACATATGCAATGCCCAAGAGACGACGATTCTGTGAAATGGTAAAAATCCATATGCAAAAGACATAGGTAAACAGAGAATTTGTAGATAGAGGAATTGTAAGGTTGAAACAGCTGTCCAGTGTTCTGCATGTTGCCAAATTTTCTGGTCATGGTAAATCATTTATAAGAGTCTTTTAACCTTGATCTCTCTGATAAATTGAAAATTCTTCCAAGCTATAGATGTGTAAGTGCTACTGTATGGCTGCACCACTTTGACTCTAATGAAGCAATAAAAAAAAAAAATTAAGAAACAACAAAAATACGCAAGTACATTCCTTGGCAGTTGGAAAAAACCAATGGAAAACTACAACTAAGGCTGACATAAGGCCATTTAGACAGGTAGGCAATATTATCGAGTGGCTGGCCAATCAGAGACATATATTAGGGGTGGGGAGGTCTGGATCCCATAAATAACAGACCACCAGCCGGAGTCATAGAGACCGAGAAGAAGGGAGAGAGAGATGTGGAGAATGTCCGCTGGAGTCAGACACTCCGAAACCAGGGAGCTCGCCATGGCTTGGGGCCCTTGATACAACTTTACTGATACACTCTGATGTCTTGCAACTTGGTACAAAATTGATAATTTAAGCCAAAAAGCAGCTGTAGATTGCCAATCAACTGACAAAGAAATTACCTCGCTCCTTTGTAAAATAAATGTATATATTTTGTACATAACCATCAAAAAGCGTTCTGTTTAATTGTTTTGTTGATCCGTTGACAGCTTTTCGTTATTTAATCCTATTTCAGCCGAGTTGGAACGAAACCAGCTCTCCTTCAGGACACAATAATACTATAATCTGTGTTATGACTAGCATTAGAAGAAATCTCTCACTATAGAATTATCATTATTTGGTATCATTCCATCCAACGACTGTAATACTGAGCCGGAGCATCGTTCCCATACATTGAGACCGTGCCCCAGTACATGTTATTATACTATCAAATTTCAGTAAAAACATATGCAGTGCTGAAGAGATGACAAAAGACATAGGTAGAGTATTTGTAGATAGAGGATTTATAAGGTTGAAACAGCTGTAAAGTATTCTGCATGTTGCACATGGTGTTTGCCAAATTTTCTGCACCCCCCCACAAAAAAAAAAAATCACGAAAAACAAAAGTAAGCAACTACATTCTCACGACTATCAAATTTTTACAGTTGGGACAATTATTAATTATAGAAATGTCTAAGTGAAAACATATTCAGTGCTGAAGAGACGACGATTCTGTGGAATGGTAAAAATCCAAACACAAAAGATGTAGGTGAATTATAATCTATTTGATTAATGGAGAAATGTCAGGACAAGTGAAAGAGATTATGTTGAAAAATAATATTTATGAAAGAGAATAAATGCATTTTTAAAAGTGTTTTATAATTTGCTTAAAGCATTAAGTTTATATTGGTTTGGTGGTTGGTTTTGAAGGCTATCACAATGCAAGTGTAAAGAAAAATAAGGTAACTATAGTATTGTTTGTTAACCTGTAATTTTTTAGTTCTTAATATTTTGAGATAAAAATCTCTTCTACAGAAATCTCCGAAACTGAAGCTGTTGCTAGGACTGTCCATTTGGTTTGTCTCATGTTTCCAAACTCTCTGCATGTGTGTGTGTGGGGGGGACTGTTTGTTTGTGTATGTGTTTGTGTGTGCTTATGTGTGTGTGCCTGTTCAATAGTGTCTGATTATCATTCCAGGTTTGGCTCACCCTCTAAGCATTAACCTGTTTGTTTATTTACAGGACCATCTGCCAGCGACACGAGCAGGATGCGACACAAGGTCAATTTCTTAACGAAGTTTAACAGGTTTGAATTCAGAGTTTTCCTTCTCCTAGACTGGTTACCTAGCCATGGTTAAAGATTCCAGTCTGCCCTGCTATTTACCCATAGCTGGAGTGAGAATTGGATTCATACCTTTCCCAAGGGTATTAGCGCCATGTGAAATGCCAACGGCTTTGTCCAAGAAATGAACTCGGGTTGACGAGTCCATTTCCTACGACTCTAACCATTAGACCACG
>CM042171.1:67081726-67121726 GCA_023376005.1 Doryteuthis pealeii
TGCAAGTGAGCCCCAGCTAAGGCAAGGACAACCTTCTTGTCTGATGTCCTAACTGGTACTGATGATTTCACTAGGTTTCACACATAATTCTCGGCTTTCCCCGCGTCACAGTTCAAAGGTCTCCAACGGTCTGTATCTTTCCATGGAAAACCCATACCCATGACAATGAAAAGGACCATCCCTGCAGAAATACAGGGGGTTAACAATAATCTATGCAACCACATAGATTATGCAACACATAATAATTCTGTCATTTTTTATGGGTATTATGCAAGCAAAAACATAGCATCCTTATTCCTAGATTCAAAAAATGAAAGTTATTATTAGCTGAAGATTAGGTTTCAAAAACCTCTTGACAGAAAAAAAAAATAAAAGTAAAACTCTTGACAAAAAAAATAAAGAAATGAATACTATATTTCCCAGCCTCAAGGACACACACCTCCATTTTGAATTGTACAATTTAGAAAAATAAATAAATAAATATAAATTTAAAGTAACCTTTACCCTGGAGGACACAGAGAAAATTTTACAGATTTTGTTTGGGGGGGGGTGAAAAAAAAAATCTCCGATACTAGAGAAATACAGTTAGTAAATAAAATGTGGTCTTCTTAAACTTGGATTTACAAAACAAAAAAATACAAAACTAACAAACAAATAAAATAAAATAAAATAAAATAAAGATAATGGTCTTGCTCAGAGTGTGCAAAAAAATATGTCTGGCAAATTCATTCAGGATGTGAAATCTATCGGATATTTGCCTCAGGTTCTTCCAAAACAGATGGAGGGATATATAAAACACAGTTTGTGTGTATATATGTATTTCTGGATGAAACTATGAAAATAAAACAATTAACAGCAAAGTAAATATATTTATACATTTTACATATGTTACGTACTGAGGTTTTCACAGTACCAAATTGATATATTGTTGTATACCCTTTTCTTACTTCTTACTCTGGTCGTATTTTCTTCTGGCCGGCTTTGCTATTCTGATCATCTATCATCTTGGTCTAGTCTAGCGTCTGGTGTTGACTTTCTTGGGGACTTCGGGTCTGGTTTTTGTTAGGGATTTCTCCTTATCAGAAGTCCTGTGTCATTTTTAGTTTTTAGGTAATAAACACAAGACTTCGATTTACGTTGATGTTACTTTATTTGTAAATCCCCAAACCAGACATAACATAGTGCGCGTATGCAGAGTTACAGATTTAGACAGAGCGTCATGGCCGACTGCTCTGTCTGACATCTAACTGCCAACTGGGGACTCTGAAAACGGTCCCACGTGACTTCACATATTTGGCGAGCTTCTGTAATTTTCCATAGAAGGACCCAGCCATGGTATGAAAGGGGATTGACAATAATCTTATGCAACCGCATAGATTATGTAACACATATCACCGGTTCTTACTTTTTGTGTAAAAATTATGATGATATGATTTATATTCGATGATACCTAAAAATTAAAATATACATAGAAATAGCATTGAAATTCTACTTAAAAATGTCCAACATTTGTAAATCTCAAAAGTAAACAAATCAATAAACCAGGGTTTCCCCCTCTACCTAGTCAACACTGGGTAGCCACTTCTAGTACATATATAAAGGACAGTTGGTTTGTAAGTATGTATGTATTTTTTATGTCCAGATGAAACTATGGAAATAACACAATTAACGACAAAGTAAATATATATATACACATTAAATATCAACAGTTCTTGCATTTTGTGCAAAAATTATGAAGATTGGATTTATATTCAAAGATATTCAAAAATTAAAATATACATAAAAATAGTTTGGATTATTTGGACTATTGTCCTCATCTTTATTGTTTTCTGTACAATGTTTCGGCCGATGTGCAAATACAAACTATCAAGCCTCATCAAAAAAATTCAGAGAAATAGTATATAAAAATAGCATTGAAATTCTACTAAAAAATGTCTAGCATTTGTAAATGTGTTATAGATGAGTTAACACCCCTATAGGATAGACTGGCTCATAGCCTTGTGATAGAGACGGGAAAATTATAATCCGACAAAATCACTGCATTTGACTACATACATTTGACCCTCCTCATTCTTGTAAGTTTGTCTTTGTGTGAATTGTTCTACTTCTTGTTTTTATGTAATAAGTATCTGTTAGCACCAGATACAATTGCTGAATAAAATATTTGACTACACACATTTGACCCTCCTCATTCTTGTAAGTTTGTCTTTGTGTGAACTGTTCTACTTCTTGGTTTTATGTAATAAGTATCTGTTAGCACGAGATACAAGTGCTGAATAAAATATTTGACTACACACATTTGACCCTCCTCATTCTTGTAAGTTTGTCTTTGTGTGAATTGTTCTACTTCTTGGTTTTATGTAATAAGTATATGTTAGCACGAGATACAAGTGCTGAATAAAATATTTGACTACACACATTTGACCCTCCTCATTCTTGTAAGTTTGTCTTTGTGTGAATTGTTCTACTTCTTGTTTTTATGTAATAAGTATCTGTTAGCACGAGATACAAGTGCTGAATAAAATATTTGACTACACACATTTGACCCTCCTCATTCTTGTAAGTTTGTCTTTGTGTGAATTGTTCTACTTCTTGGTTTTATGTAATAAGTATCTGTTAGCACCAGATACAAGTGCTGAATAAAATATTTGACTACACACATTTGACCCTCCTCATTCTTGTAAGTTTGTCTTTGTGTGAATTGTTCTACTTCTTGGTTTTATGTAATAAGTATCTGTTAGCACGAGATACAAGTGCTGAATAAAATATTTGACTACACACATTTGACCCTCCTCATTCTTGTAAGTTTGTCTTTGTGTGAATTGTTCTACTTCTTGGTTTTATGTAATAAGTATCTGTTAGCACCAGATACAAGTGCTGAATAAAATATTTGACTACACACATTTGACCCTCCTCATTCTTGTAAGTTTGTCTTTGTGTGAATTATTCTACTTCTTGGTTTTATGTAATAAGTATCTGTTAGCACCAGATACAAGTGCTGAATAAAATATTTGACTACACACATTTGACCCTCCTCATTCTTGTAAGTTTGTCTTTGTGTGAATTATTCTACTTCTTGGTTTTATGTAATAAGTATCTGTTAGCACCAGATACAAGTGCTGAATAAAATATTTGACTACACACATTTGACCCTCCTCATTCTTGTAAGTTTGTCTTTGTGTGAATTATTCTACTTCTTGGTTTTATGTAATAAGTATCTGTTAGCACCAGATACAACATATCTCAAGCAAACTATTTCTCTGTGTATCTTTTACCACCTCAACGATACACCAAAATGTCAAAAGTAATAAAATCAATACACCAGGGTTTCCCTCCTCTACCTAGTTGATGCTGGGTAGCCACTTCTAGTAGTATTTAAGTCTGGAAAGTTTTTTTTTGCTGAGTTTGATAATTTTTGTTTGTTTTTCTTATCAGGATTTATCTATTTGAATGTACTTGAAAGTCAAGAAGAATAAAAAAAATTATAAAAAAACCAAAGAATCTATATATCAATAATCTTGTTCCTTAATCTTCTGACTGTTATCATCTTGCAACACCCTCTGGTTAAAAATGAGAACATCCAAATCGCCCAAGATGAAATGAAAAAAAAAAATGTAAATTTTGATTATCTGGTGTTGCTTATCCACCGAATTCTTGTGAGTGTCATCACCTCAGCTAAATAATGGACCATTCCGTTTGTATAATAAAGAAAGGGAAGAAAAAGGACATGCTACACAGAAAAAATACGATGAGAAAGAAAGAGAGTAAGGAAAAGATAGAGAGAGGGGATTATCACACAGAAGTGATAATGCTAACCTCTTTCAATCAAACATAATGAAAAGATGAAAAGAAGGAAAGAAATAAAAATTAAAAAATGAGTGAGAGAGAGTTAAATCAAGATTATTATACTTTTTACATATCAAGCTCTTTTGCAATAGCTCTTAAGTAAACATATCATTGTAATAATCAAATTATCATACTGTAGTATATTCACAGGTCTTGCTAGTATTTGCATAAGAACTATTATCTTTACTATACATATAGAAGTCCCAACCAAGAAGATATCTATCGTGTTTACTAATGAATAATACACAAAAGTAGTGACACACACATGGTATAATGCAGGTTTTATCAAACTGAGTAACCCCATACGGACGCATGGATTACATATGTCTCTCATGAGGGATGCACATGACAACTAATTCTTTAAATCCTTCTTCTACATTAAAAGAACAAAGTTATGATTGCTATCATTAATTTCTTTATTATCAGCTAAAAACCAATGCATACATATCTAAAAAAAAAATATTTTTGTTAAAAATAAAGGAAAAAAGAATATTACTGACCAAGTTCAAATAATAAAACGTATAAGTGTCACTGTCACTTTCAATTATTGCCATGGGTTGATTGAAAGCAGGAGAAGGCAAGAGGAAAGACTCACTCCCTTTTTATTGACTGAGTTAGCCTCCTCCCTTTGTAACTCAAAGGGAGGGGTGAGCGTTGAAAACAGACGCTGTTTCTTAACAACACATTGCCCTGAGGTAAATAAACAACCGTTTTCCCCCAGGAATTTTTGGAAAAAACTTTTTAAAAAACCCGAGGTACTGTAAAAGCACTATATGAGAGCACAGTCTGCATGCGGGCTGCATGCGGGCTTGCTGAGGGCTGCATGTGGCCCGCATATTTGATAAGCCTGGTATATAGATTATCATCATAAGAAACGGGCATGACAAGACGAGTTCAAATCCTGACCAAATTTATACTAAGGTAATTTATGAGGAAGTGTGTCCCGGTCTCCTACCTCAAAAATTGCTACCCAGTGACTATTAAAATAACGACCCAGCTCAGTCTATTCAAAACTATTTATCTTCATATCTATCTATCTATCTCAATTTGTTCATATTTATTTATATTACTTTAAATACTAAGATTTTTTTTTATTCCTGTTTGTTTAATGTCTTTTTTTTAGTTTAAATAAACAAGAATTACGACAAAAAAAAAGATGTGACCCCCCCCCCCAAATATTTACTTATCGAAAATATCTATCTCCATTTGTTCATATCTATCTATATTATTTTGTTTGTTTATCTATCTATCTATCTCAGTCTATTCCAAACTATATATCCATCTTCATATCTAAACAAGAATTACGACAAATTACGATAAATAAACAAGAATTACGTCAAGCTGGGGTTGTTATTTTGATAGTCACCGGGTAGCAATTTTTGAGGCAGGAGACCAGGACGCACTTCCTCATAAATTACCCATAACAATTATATGATTGTCCCAACCGTATACTTCAAACTGCTCTTATAGCAAATACCCACCCCTTTTTAACATATATATTTACCAACCCCTCCACACAAGCAGGATGCGACACAAGGTCAATTTCTTAAGCGGAATTTAACAGGTTTGAATTCGGAGTTTTCCTTCTCCTAGACTGGTTGCCTAACCAAGGTTAAAGAGCCCAGTCTGCCCTACTATTTACCCATAGCTGGAGGGAGAGTAGGATTCATACCTTTCCCAATGGTATTAGCGCTAAGTGAAATGCAATCACCAAGTCCAGGATTTGAACTCGGGGTGACGAGTCCATTTCCCATGACTTTAACCATTACACCATGCGCTTCCTACTTTTTAACATATAAGTGCTAGAAGGTGGTGGCTGAGGGTCAACCACCAGTATCTTTTAATACACATGAAGTTAATAAAAATTATTTCTTGAATAATATATATAAAAAAAAAAAAGATTATCTTTATTGTATATATGGGAGTCCCAACTAAAGAAGATATCTGCTATATTTACTAATGTTTATTGCACAATAGTGGAGGCACACGTGGCGTAATGGTTAAAAAAAACAAGATTAAATTAAATCAATTAAATTCTATGATTGGCCATGCACTCTTTTATGCTCAAGCAGGAGGATCAAACACCCTGCACTGTCAAACATTTACTCATGGAGAGTGGAGTGATCTATTGTCAGTATCAGCTAGACATTGAGGGAGTCTATCCTTTTTTCATTAACATTAGCCTTAATCTGTGGAAAGATTATAAATATTCTGTGGAATTAAGATGAATGTTTATAAGGAACAGCTGACAAGTCTCAGACCTAATATACTAACTGAAAAGATATCATTATTATTATTATTATAGCTCAGGGAGATTGTTTACTGAGGTGAAGTGCCACATCTACCGTCAGCTCCCCACTCTACTGCAGAGATCATATTACCTAATCTGTGCTACTTGTTTGCTGAGTTGGCAGGGGCTGGTATAAAACCCAGTAACTTGCAATTCCTAAGTGGGTACTCTATCGACTGGAGAATACTAATATAAATGACATTTTATCTTTCTCGAGAGAAATGAAAATACATTGAAAATTATGAATCAGACATAAAATACATTCATTAAACTATTTACAAAAATACACCTGTAAAGGAAACTTGAGTACCAACTTTTATTCATACTCTAACACTTTTTGCATTAAATAACCCACACAATTATATCACCCAAACCAAATGAAGTTAATGAAAATTATTTATACCAATTTGAAGATATTAAGAACTTGAAATATAGAAACTTTTATCAAAATAAGTTGTTTTGGTATTGAATAACCCGAAAAGGGTTGATATGCCGGAAAACAAAGATACATAGAATTATCATGAAAACAATAAAAAACAAAAACAAATAAAAACAAGAAATGGTTTCTTTTCATTAAAAAAATGTATAAACTTACTCGAAAAGTACACTCGTATCCGTACGTTAACGTTTTTTCTTAATGTAAGTGAATCTGGGAAGACTATCGACAATCAGACAAGAAAACCTGCTTCCCAGGGAAGGGACACTCTCCACTAAATAAGGTACAATTATATCAACAAGTTTTCTTTTTCATTTGTGCCTGCTGAGACACCCGGATGTAAGTGGAAAAAGTGGAAAAAGAAAAAAAAGTAAAAGAGAAATTACTAAAAAAAGTAAAAAAAGAAAAGAAAAAACATGAAAGAAAAAAAAGTAATACCCCTATCCCCCCTCCAAAAAAAAAAAAAATCTTACTCCGAACACTTACTCTAGTCTTCTACCTCTTCTTGGACTTCTGTCTTTAGCCAAGAAAGAGGAATAGTATATTTTCTCACTTGTACTCAAATTCACTTCAGTACTTGAATATATATATATATATATATATATATATATATATACACACACACACACACACATATATGTGTGTGTGTGTGTGTACTATATTAAGTATATTTATCTCATTCTTTATTCAGTTTTTATCTTTCTCACCTCTTATATATATATATATATATATATAACCTACATTAAGTATTTCTATCTCATTCTTTATTTAGTTTGTATCTTTCTCTACTTATATATATATATATATATATATATATGTTTGTATGTGTGTGTACTATATTGAGTATTAGTTTGTATCTCCTTCTACTCTTTCATATATATATATATATATATATATATATATATTATATATATTGTGTGTGTGTGTATATGTGTGTGTCTGTATACTATATTAAGTATATCTACCTTTCTTCATTTAGTTTGTATTTGTCTATATATATTTGTGTGCGTGTATGTGTGTCTATGTGTTTACTTGTATCTTTTTCTATCTATCTATCTATCTATCTATCTATCTATATATATATATATATATGTGTGTGTGTGTATGTGTGTGTGTGTGTTGTATCTTTTTCTCCTCTTTCTCCACTGAGCTGTTTGCAGAGCATGAAGCTAAACGAGAATGTTCTCATTTTTTTTCTTGCTTTTGTTTTCATTTGTTTTTTGTTTTGTTTTTGTTTTCATTTTTTTGATTTTTTGGTACTCATTAAGTTGGCAGCAGCCTTGCCTCCATCTTGAATGGAGAGAAGGGTTTCCGTCTCAGCTAGTCTCCAACAATCAGTCTGCCTTTACCTGGAACATACGTTTGTCCAATTAGCAAGTAATAGGTAATTACTAACAGGTACGTACCAGATAAAATGGGATGGAAAACACAATTTCTACACACAAAGAAATACCTTTGCTTTATGGAATTGGATATTTGGCAAATAAAAGTAATTCTGTAAAAAATATATTATTTGGATTTTCTGTTGTCCTCATCTTTTTTTGTGATAGATTTTTAATCCTTAACTTTACAAATGAAATTGAACTTGTATGGAAGTTTAAATATTGCTCAGTATGAAATGATATAATTGTGATGTATTGGGGACTTGAAAGAATTTTCGGTTATTTCCTATAACTCCAACATAAACAAAGGGGAACCACTCTTGACTGATAAATTATTTATTTATTTTCCCATTAAACTAACCCTAACCCCGTCTTCTTTTTTCCTAGTAGATCAATAAATAAATAAACAATTTATCAGTCAAGAGTGGTTCCCCTTTGTTTATGTTGGAGTTATAGGAAATAACTGAATCTTCATATAGTCTATGGGTGTGCATGTGTGAATTTGTAACTATATGGAGGATAAAGTCGTCAGGATGGCCTAAAGTCGGTATCAGCCAATCAGTGAGGGAGTCTATCCCCTTTTCAATAGCGCTAAGGAGATTGTTTTTTGCATCTGAGGTGGAGCGCCACACCTACCATCAGCTCCTTACTTTACCGCACAGATTCCTGTGCTACTCATACGCTGAGTTGGCGAGGGCTGGTATCGAACAAGGAACCTTGTGGTTTCTAGCCGAACGCTCTACCGACTGAGCTAACCTGGCCCTAGACTTTAAGAGTACACGATTTGTAGATTTTATTCAATTTCAGACTTTCTCTGCCATAGGAGCCTATGAGCACTTTTTCCAGCTACCAACACCTGTTATATAACCCCTTTACATCAGGTATATAATTAGAGGAGAGGAGATGGGTTCGTACTGGTTCTGGTTCATCAGCAGTCATCTTCTTCTGGGCTGATTCTTTCCTTCTGCCGGGCTGGGTTGTCTGTGCTTAATTCTTGTTGTTGGTAATAATTAAGCAAGAGTTAATTATTTTACAAGAAAAAAAATCCTAAAGCCTAAAAGGGTTTTCAACCGCATGGTGAGAAGCTGGCATCTTAGGACAGATAAATATTACATCTAGTCCATTTGACTAATGGCCAAAATCTAACTAACTAAACATTCTCAAACTCTCCCATTGGTGGAAACCGGGGGGGGGGGGGCAACTAAAAGTCATTACTTATCAATAATATAAACCTCCTCTGGAATTTCAAGGAATTTTAATTCAATATCTAACTACACTTACAGACATAATTTGTAGGCTACCCACGAATTATATAACACTTCCAGGTCAACTCTGACCTGGAGTGGTAGTACCTGTTAAGGTCCCATAGAAAAAAATAAGTTTGAAAAAACTTGTTTAAAAAAACTGAGTACCCATCAAGAATGAATAAACCAAAACATCTTCTGCATAAAATAACCCAACAGGGGTTGACAAGCCATTAAATCCAGCCAACCAACCTTAAAAGTACAACTGTTATCATCTGGTTAAAAATGAAATCATCCAAATCCTCCAAGATGAAATGCAAAAATGTAAATCTTGATTATCTGGTGTTGCTTATACGCCAAATTCTTATTTCTTATGAGTGTTGTCACCCCAGCCAAATAATAGACCATTCCATTTTTATTACAAAGAAAGAAAGGAAAGAAAAAGGATATGCTAAACAGAAAAAACATAATAAAAAAAAAAGGTACTCTTAGGTTCCTAGTTCGATACCGCCCTCGCTCCTATGAGTAGCACAAGGAATTTGTGCAGTAAAGTAAGAAGCTGATAGTAGATGTGGCACTCCGCTTCAGACGTGATAACAATCTCCTTGGTCTAGTGCTAGTGAAAAGGGGATAGACTCCCTTGCTGATTGGCTCATACCGACTTTAGGCTACCCCGACGACTTGACTTACTACTTACTTATTGCTACTGATCTGCACTGTTCTTCTCTCTTTAAAGAAATGGTCAGATGAGAAAAAAGAAAACCGCCCTGTCGGCTGGGGCGTTAGAATGCACCAACTGCACCTCTGCAGAGGGGTAAGACTCCCCCAATGGGGCCACCTGTTGGCCGTGGTGGTGACCCGTGATGCTTAAGGATAGAGCCCAGGTGGATGAGCAGTTCATGCAATACTCCACTTTGGCCCTATCTTGGGCTAGACAGGCGGTCGGAGAGGCCCCTCCGATCAATCGGCTGGTCACGTCAAGCCTTAGCACCTATATGATTTTCCCAACCCTATTGCCCTTATGGCAAGCCCCAACCCCTTTTTATCATATGGGTGCTAGAAGGCGGTGGCTGCGGGTCTACATGTCCTGGGAATGACGTTAAACTCTATCTGATGGTGAGGTTCCAGTTTGGAGGTTTGGGGAATGTGGAGCACCCCTTCATCACCATTGCTCCCTGGTCCACTCTGACCCAGAATGGTAGTACCTGTTAGGGTCCCATCTATGGGTTAAATAGAAAAATGTATTTATAAAAAAATTGTATTATCCATTAAGAATTGATTTATTTCAAAACTTTATCGGCATTAAATGACCCACTGAGGTTGATATGCTGTAAAACAAAACAAAACAAAACAAGAAAAAGAAGATGAAAATTAAAAATTAAAAGATAAATGAAAAGGATCTTCAGATTTAATAATGATTGACAATACATTGAGTAAATATAAAACTTGATATTGATTAAATGTAAAATTGTTGCTGACATTTTCTTAGAAAAAGATATCAGAAATCTTGGAAATGAACGGACGAGATAAGAGGACATTTTATTGTTATCCTCATGTCAAGATGTTCGATAAGAAGAAGAAGAAATGGACTTGAGGCTCTTTAAAAAAAAAAAATGACAATGGACAGATGTGAAGTTGAAAAACATAAAAACTGCCTAATAAAAAAGTTGAATTAGTGATAACAGGTTTGGTGATAAAAACTAGCAAATAAAATAGATAGAGAAATAAAAATAAGAAATCAGAAAGATAACAGAGATATAGGGGGGGGGATTTTAATTTTAGAGGGTCCCAGGAGATTTAAGAAAAAAGGGTATCGGTGGATTTAATGGAATGAGTGTTGTATACCCTTTCTTACTTCTTACTTCTAGTCGTCTTCTCTTCTGGCTGGCTTTGGTTCCATCTTGCATCTGGAGTTGTCGTGGGGACTTCGGTCTGGTTTCTGTTGGGGATTTCTCCTTATCAGAAGCCCTGTGTCATTGTTAGTCTTTAGGTAATAAACACAAGACTTCGATTTACTTTGATGTTACTTTATTTGTAAATCCCCAAACCAGACATCTGCGCACATCCTACGAGCTCGGCTCCTACTTGCTAACTGACTGAAACTCCTTACTATCTAAACCGGAAGACAGGGTCTTCTATGCCTTCCGGTTCTCACGATTTATCCCCGGAAGGCAAGGTCAGAGTGAGGTCAAGCGTTGTCACTCATCCTTCAAGGCCGTGGGCTGCATTAATTGCCATTATGTTTCTACACTACCTTATATAAGTATTAGGGTCCAATAATTATGTAACATGAGAACAGTCTACCCCCTATTGAAATCAGTCTACTATTGGTTTGAATAACAGTAACTAAGCAGAATTGAAGCAGTGTCCAAGACAGGTGGTATTTATAGAAATCAAAAATAGTCCATTCATGCATTTGGGTGATTCCATTCCTTGAGTCCTGATTGGCTGCTTGGTTTCTATGATATTGTAGAGTTTTATAAATACCCTGTCATTCTGGAGTAGAATTGTGACAAGACGGGATTGTATTAAGTTACAACCGCTTGTTGCCATGTCTTACCAATTCGACAGTAATTGAAACTTAGCTTGATTATTCTTCACCCCCATGAATTGAATAAAGGGTTTGGTTTGAAGTTCCGTGAAGGATCTCAATTATGACATGAAGGCTCCTGAGTTTGATGAGAAACACCTGAAGAAGGCCAGAAAGCACACCAGCCAAATCATTATGCATCTATCTATATATCTATACATATATAAAGGGCAGTTGTGTGTATGTATGTCCGAATGTAATCTATACATATATAAGGGCAGTTGTGTGTATGTATGTCCGAATGTAATCTATACATATATAAAGGGCAGTTGTGTGTATGTATGTCCGAATGTAATCTATACATATATAAAGGGCAGTTGTGTGTATGTATGTCCGAATGTATGTAATCTATACATATATAAAGGGCAGTTGTGTGTATATGTGTGTCTGGTGGAAACTTCGAAAATAAAGCAATTAATGACAAAGTAAAGATATATACACATTAAATATCATCAGGGCTTGGTTTTTGAGCAAAAATAATAGAGATTTGATTTATAATCGTGAAGATAATTAAAAAATAATACGACTCAGAAACATGGAGAATTCAGTGGACGAAAAGAGCGTCACTGCTCGAGAAGCAAGGAAGAACTCATAAGCGACATTCTCCTGTGGAAGCCAGCACATGGAAATGCCAGTACAAGTTGCCCAGCAAAGATTTACATTAACCAATTTCTTATTTTTTTCTTTTTTCTTTTTAATCCCCAACTCACTCATAAAATTAATCTATGACAACAAGGGACAAGATGGATCAAGAGTTTATCTTTTATTATTCTCAAAAAAAGATAAGAGTGGGGGGTTATGGGATGATATAAATCTCAGGGGATCACAGGGGATTTTCAAAAAGAAAAGAAAAAAAAAGGGAAATGAAAAAAAAAAGAGAGAGAAAAAAAGAGAGAGAGAAAAAGAGAGAGGGAAAAAAAGAGAGAGAAAAAGAGAGAGAAAAAAAAAGAGAGAGAGAAAAAAAGAGAGAGAAAAAAAAGAGAAAAAGTTTATTTGTGAGATAAATTAACAGTTCTACAATTTTCACTGGTATTTTCACACATCACAACTTCCGATTTTCTTTCTTTTAATCCTAATGCACTCATAAAATTAATCTATGACAACAAGGATCAAGACGCTTATCCTTTACTATTCTCAGTAAGCAAAACGATAAGCTGTTCCTTGTCATAGACTGATGACTTTAGGGAATCAAAAAACTAAAAAAAAAACATCTAAAACTAAGGAGGGTGGGGATAATGGTTCTCCTCAAAGGAAATGGATTTGGAAAACCAAGTTCAAAATCTGAATGAGGCTATTTGTGTTTCACTACATGTGAATGCTTTTAGGAAAGGCCTAACAGCGATAGGTAAATAACATGTTTTCTCCCAAAATAAGACAGGGCTTATATTAATTTTCACTCCGAAATATAACACTAGGTAGTTAGTCTGAAGATCGCATGAGTATTATTGTTACTCCTATAACTGATCTTGTGAAAATTGCAACAGTTGATTTACGAGATACAATTTACTGAATGACTGTAACTGTATCTTTAACTGCCAGGACTGGCATTAATATTTATAAATATTATGCATTTTATTTATTTAAAATGTAAATATGAGACAATACAAGCACTTATAAATTATCTGAGACAAATACCATTCTGTTTACTATTTCTAAATTCCAACCTACACAATTATCTTTAAGCAGCGACAAGAACACTGACTGTCCTACCATAGTTGTTACATGCTGAGAAACAAGGATGAACTCATAAGTGATGTTCCCCTGTGGAAATCTACACATGGGCACACTAGAGTGGAACAACCAGCAAAATCTTATATTGATCAGCTCTCTGCGGATACTGGATGTCGTGAAGACAGAAACTCTGGTTGGTTGATCAGTTGGACTTTACGGCATGTCAACACTTGTTGGTGTATTTTATGCCAAAAATGTATTGTTTTATTCATTCTTGATGGGTATTCAAATTTTTTTAAAAACTCAATTTAAAAAAAAATTTTTTTTTGTTTTTTCTATTCAACCCATACATGAGACCCTAACAAGTACTACCACTCTGGTCAGGGTGTACTGGGTAGTAATGAGTTCCAGAATAAGTTACAGAATTGGAAGCAATTTAACATCATACCCAGGACAATAAGACCCTCAGCCACTGACTTCTAGCACATATATGATAAAAAGGGTTGGGGCTTACCATAAGGGTAATATATATATATTTACCAACTCCTCCACACGAGCAGGATGTGACACAAGGTCAATTTCTTAAGCGGAGTTTAACAGGTTTGACTTCAGAGTTTTCCTTCTCCTAGACTGGTTACCTAGCCCTGGTTAAAGAACCCAGTCTGCCCTGCTATTTACCCATAGCTGGAGGGAGAGTAGGATTCATACCTTTCCCAAGGGTATTAGCGCTAAGTGAAATGCAGTTACCACATCCAGGATTTGAACTCGGGGCGACGAGTCCATTTCCCATGACTTTAACCATTACAGCACGGGCAATCATATAGGTGCTAGGGCTTGATATGACCAGCCACTGCAACTAGCCCAAGTCCAAGTAAAGGCCAAAGCTGAGTGTTGCATGACATCAACTGCTCAGTGACCAAGATTCTGTTCTTAAGCATCACGGATTGACCCCCAGGGTCAACAGGTGGCCCAATTCTGGGGATTTTACCCATATGCAGAGATGCAATTGGTGCATTCTAAGTCCCCAGCCGACAGGGCTTGTATGTTTATTCAAATACTTATGAGTAGTATGGCTATTTACAGATGATAAAAAATCTTCTCAATTGAAAGTGCCAATAATTCAGGAATAAGAAAAACAATGACATTACCTCATCCCAATCTTGGCCCAAATTTTAATGTCTGTGAAGACAGAAACTCTGGAAGAATAATGTTTCTTTTGTTTATAAATTATTGTGGAGCAGTCAGATTAGATAGGGCGTTTTTTTTTTTATATCTGCTACTAACCTCTATTGGAAATTCCATAGCTAATTATCTCCCCCTGCTGCCAGGGAGCCGATGCCAACATCATATGATGGCACCAAATACCAAAACTTCACTTATCAGAGAACTGTTACTGGAGAGAGACGTCAAAATTAACGTTCTCTCCTTAGCCCAAAAACAGGGCTTACTTATCGCAAAGCAGTACTGGAGAAGAGACATAAGACAACAAGCTCTCATTACCAAGCCCCAAAACAGGGTCCACTTAACACAGAATTTTACAACCAGATTCCTTCTAAGGCATTGTATCTGCATACTGCATAAAGGCTGGTACAACTGCACACTGACTAAAGGAAGAGCAACTACGGAGACAAAGCGTCTTATCTACATTTCCCACAGACGAGAAGAAAACCGTGTTATCACCAGTACTACAAAAAAATTCCTCCACAGATAAGTCTCGTAGCAAATACCATTAAATTTGCAACAATTTAGGTAATTTTTTGTCAATACAGGTGTCTGCATTTACTTTGTGTTTGTTCCTTCTTTGTCCGACAATTTGCCTACAACTATGGAGAAATAAGGGCTCCTTCGATTCCGTAAATACCTCAGGCTCTTTTCAGGTGTTTTTTTTTTTTTAAATTACCTTGAAACATTTCTCTACTCTGCGTTAAATAAAATCTTATTAATATCCAACAACCGAGTCTTGCATTTTCATTCAGTGCTCCTTATTTATTTATATGTAAAAAACATAAAAAGAAAGATTTTGTATGGCTATATGCCTGTGTTAGGATCAGTCCTAATGAAAAACATATAGTTGCTCCTCTTGAGCAGTAGGGGACAGTTGCCCCCTGTGACAAGTGCATTGTGGGAGCTAGGACTGGAGAAGGCTCTTCAGCCATGACACACATGGATTGTAACACAAGATAACTGGTCAGCTTTTAAGTCACTATTTTAGGGTAGAAGCATTTCTCTATGTTGCGTTAAATAAAAAAATGATCTATTATACCATTTAGCTTCTAGCTTTTTCTCCAAGCATTTCACAGGAGAACTATTGATTGTTGTCTCCATCTTTATCATGTATAAACACAATGTTCAGGCCACAGTAACCTCAGGCTCTTTTCAGATGTTTTCTTCTTTTTTTTTTTTTTTTAAATTACCTTGAAATAAGTTATCTTCAGATGATTATCCATGAATTCAAATGTAGTTTCAGAGCTGAAAATCCTTACTAGTTCAAGAAGGCTCCAAGCAGCATAAATGCCAATAGACTTATTGAACAGAAATATGATTAGATAAATACAGACACATACAATGAGTAAACGTTTAACAGTGAAAGGTGAAATTCTAAGAGAGTAGATGAAATTCTTTGGTATTACGGGTTAATATATAATTGGGTGAATTTCTATAAATAATTTCAGGCAGTGTGAAAAGTGAACATTTCTATCACAGTTCAAAGATGGTTGGTTGGTTGGTTGGTTGGTTGGTTAGGGCCGGTTTATCTCAGTTGGTAGAGCATTCAACTAGAAACCACAAGGTTCCTAGTTCGATACCGGCCCTCGCTGAATCAGCGTATGAGTAGCACAAGAATCTGTGCAGTAAAGTATGTGGCTCTCTACCTCAGATCACATCAACCCGTCCAGGGTTATATCATGCCTAGCTACATATTGTGTAACAACATTATTGGAATCTGGCATTGAATGTCAAAAAGGAGAAAATATCCTCTATGTCAAACAGATCTTTCATATTTGGTCTAGCGCTAGTGAAAGGAAATAGACTCCCTTGCTGATTGGCTGATACTGACTCTAGGCCAGCCCGAGGACTTTACTTTTTTACTTGGTTGGATTTTATGGCATGTCAACACATTAATAACATGAAATAAAATAACTCTGATTATGAAGTGTATATTGTGATACTATGATTAAAAACGAACATGGTCAGAATAAATAAATAAATAAATGAATAAGAAAGAGGATAGATTAAAGCCAGGCATAAGTAAAAGGGGTGGGTGGTTGACCATTTTTACGAATCCAAATATTAGGCTGTAAAGTTTAAGAGACTTGTACGACCACCATGAAGTTAGGCCACTAAGTGATAATATCTTAGGCACCCAGGTATTAAAAGCAAAAGGGATTTTTTATGAGAAAATCTCTTTTGAAAAAATTAATGGTCAACGTATTGAAGTAGTAGTGTCTAAAAAAATATTCAATTACTTTAATTTTAAGGGTTAATGACGAATAGAAGTCTGCGATTCGATTTAATTGCTTTAAAATAACCTTGAAATAAGTTATCTTCAGATGATTATCCATGAATTCAAATGTAGTTTCAGAGCTGAAAATCCTTACTAGTTCAAAGGGGGTTCCAAGCAGCATAAATGCCAATAGACTTATTGAACAGAAATATGATTAGATAAATACAGACACATACAATGAGTAAATGTTTAACAGTGAAAGGTGAAATTCTAAGAGAGTAGGTGAAATTCTTTGGTATTACAGGTTAATATATAATTGGGTGAATTTCTATAAATAATTTCAGGCAGTGTGAAAAGTGAACATTTCTATCACAGTTCAAAGATGGTTGGTTGGTTGGTTGGTTGGTTAGAGGCCGGTTTATCTCAGTGGTAGAGCATTCAACTAGAAACCACAAGGTTCCTAGTTCGATATCGGCCCTCGCCAAATCAGCGTGTGAGTAGCACAAGAATCTGTGCAATAAAGTAGGTAATCTCTCTACCTCAGGTGCAAAAACAATCTCTTTGGTCTAGTGCTAGTGAAAAGGAAATAGACTCCCTTGCTGATTGGCTGATACTGACTCTAGGCCAGCCTGAGGACTTTACTTTTTTACTTGGTTGGATTTTATGGCATGTCAACACATTAATAACATGAAATAAAATAATTGTGATTATGAAATGTATATTGTGATACTATGATTGAAGACGAACATGGTCAGAATAAATAAATAGATAAATGAATAAGAAAGAGAATAGGCTAAAGCCAGGCATAAGTAAAAGGGGTGGGTGGTTGACCTTTTTACGAATCCAAAGATTAGGCCGTAAAGTTTAAGAGACTTGTACGACCACCATGAAGTTAGGCCACTAAGTGATAATATCTTAGGCATCCAGGTATTAAAAGCAAAAGGGATTTTTATAAGAAAATCTCTTTTGAAAAAATTAATGGTCAACGTATTGAAGACGTAGTGTCTGAAAAAATATTTAATTACTTTAATTTTAAGGGTTAATGATGACTAGAAGTCTGCGATTCGATTTAAGTGCTTTAAAATAACCTTGAAATAAGTTATCTTCAGATGATTACCTATGAATTCAAATGTAGTTTCAGAGCTGAAAATCCTTACTAGTTCAAGAAGGCTCCAAGTAGCATAAATGTCAATAGACATATTGAACAGAAATGTGATTAGATAAATACAGACAAATACAATGATATAAACGTTTAACAGTGAAAGGTGAAATTCTAAGAGAGTAGATGAAATTCTTTGGTATTACAGGTTAATATATAATTGGGTGAATTTCTATAAATAATTTCAGGCAGTGTGAAAAGTGAACATTTCTATCACACAAAGTTCAAAGATGGAGTTTTTGACTGTCCATTTGGCTCATTAAAAATGTGATGATGATAATAATCTTAGAACTTTGATAAAATCAATAAAAAATGTGATTCATGATGATAATAATAATTTTAGAAATTTGATAAAATTAATCAAAATGTGAATGAAAATAATTCTACAACTTTGATAAAATCAATAAAAAATGTGATTCATGATGATAATAATAATTTTAGAAATTTGATAAAATTAATCAAAAATGTGAATGATAATAATTCTACAACTTTGATAAAATCAAAAAAATGTGATTCATGATAATAATAATTTAAAATTTGATAAAATTAATTAAAAATGTGAATGATAATAATTCTACAACTTTGATAAAATCAATAAAAATGTGATTCATGATGATAATAATATTTTAGAAATTTGATAAAATTAATTAAAAATGTGAATGATAATAATTCTACAACTTTGATAAAATCAATAAAAAATGTGATTCATGATGATAATGATAATTTTAGAAATTTGATAAAATTAATTAAAAATGTGAATGATAATAATTCTACAACTTTGATAAAATCAATAAAAAATGTGATTCATGATGATAATCATAATTTTAGAAATTTGATAAAATTAATTAAAAATGTGAATGATATAATTCTACAATTTTGATAAATGAATAAAAAATGTGATTCATGATAATAATAATGATTTTAGAAATTTGATAAAATTAATTAAAAATGTGAATGATAGTAATTCTACAACTTTGAATAAATCAATAAAAAATGTGATAATAATAATTTTAGAAATTTGATAAAATTAATTAAAAAATGTGAATGATAATAATTCTACAACATTAATGAAATTAATCAAAAAATGTATTCATGATGATAATAATTTGATAAATTTGATAAAATTAATTAAAAAAGTGAACTCAAACAATAACCTTGTAAATGAATAGGAAAATTATAATTGTGTTAAGAAATAAATTAAATTACTAAAAAATAAATTAGAATTAGATAAATTAAATTGTTAACAAAAAAACTAAATAATGATAATTAGACACATTTTTGAAGTCACTAAATTTATGTGGTGTATGTGCTTCCATAACTCAAATGAAGTTATTTGAGAAGTCAATCCTGAATTATAAGAAATGTATCTAAATGAAATGAGTCAAATTGGATGGTTGAAATCTCTACTATTGCCATTCAAATTTTACCAATACATATACAAAGGGAAATTGGTGAGTATGTAAGTATGTATCGATACATACTTACATACACACCAACTTCCCTTTATATATGTATAGATAATTAGATAGATAGTCTGAATGAAACTACGATATAAAACATTTAACGACAAATAAATATATATACACCTTAAATATCAACAGTTCTTGCTTTTTGTACAAAAATTGTGAAGATTTAATTTATATTTGAAGATATTTAAAAATTAAAATATACATAGAAATAGCATTGAAATTCTACTTAAAAATGTCCAGCATTTGTAAATCTAAAAAGTAAACAAATCAATATACCAGGGATTTTTGCCCCTCCCTTTATCCAGTTGATGCTGGGTAGCCACTTCTAGTACATATATAATGGTTAGTTGGTGTGTATGTATGTATATATATATATATATGTATGTCTGGAGGAAACTATGAAAATAAAACAATTAACAACAAAGTAAATATATGTACACATTAAATATCACTGGTTCTTCCTTTTTGTTCAAAAATTATGATTTGATTTGATTTATATTCGATATTTAAAAATTAAAATATACATAGAAATAGCATTGAAATTCTACTTAAAAATGTCCAGCATTTGTAAATCTTAAAAGTAAATAAATCAATACACCAGGGTTTTTTTCCCTACTATCTCTACCCAGTTGACGTTTCTAGTCTATAATAATAGTTCATTCTCAGGAACTTTTTTTAGAAGTGATTTTCACTTAAATCCACTTTTTTTTAGTAGAGACAATAAGCTCTTGTATTAAACATGCTTCATTTCATACTTGTTTATATTCTAATTCATTAATTCATTCTTGTTGGTAATAAGCTCCATTAAACTCATTCCTTATTCTATAGATTCTTTAATCATACCTAAACAATTATAATTGTCATTATGACATATATAGATACACTATAACATTTTGGAATTTCAACAAAACATTAAATTTAATTGTTAATGAAAATCAAATTTTAACAAAACATTAAATTATTAATAAAAATCAAATTTTCATTAAATTAATTGTTAATAAAAATCAAATTTTAACAAAACGTTAAATTTAATTGTTAATAAAAATCAAATCTTAACAAAACGTTAAATTTAATTGTTAATAAAATCAAATTTTAATAAAACCATTAAATTATTGTAATAAAAATCAAATTTTAACAAAACCATTAAATTAATTGTTAATGAAAATCAAATCTTAACAAAACGTTAAATTTAATTGTTAATGAAAATCAAATTTTAACAAAACCATTAAATAATTGTTAATAAAAATAAATTTTAACAAAACCATTAAATAATTGTTAATAAAATCAAATTTAACAAAACATTAAAATAATTGTTAATAAAAAAAATTTTAACAAAACCATTAAAATAATGTTAAAAATAAAATTTTAACAAACCATTAAATAATTGTTAATAAAATTTTAACAACCATTAAATAATTGTTAATAAAAATAAATTTTAACAAAACCATTAAAATAATTGTTAATAAAAATAAATTTAACAAAAAATTAAAATTAATTGTTCAAAAAATTAAATTTCACCAAAACCTTTAAACTAATTGTTAATAAAAATCAAATTTTAGCAAAACATTAATCTATAAATTAAGACAACTAGATATAAAAATGCAAATGAATTCAAGTTAGTTAATCTGTTTAATGGCATATCAACTCTTATGGGTTATTTAATGTCAAAAGTTGATTAATTTGTAAATGTTTGATACTGGTTTAGGTCAATCAGTAGAGCATCTGCCTTTGAATCGGAAGGTTCTAGGTTCAATACCAGTGCATGAGTAGCACAGCTTGGAGCTGGTGATAGATGTAGCACTCCATTTCAGGAAAATAACTATCTCCCTGGTCTAGTGCAAGTGAAAAGGTGATAGACTCCCACGTTGTCTGACGGATACTGACAATAGGCCACTCCACCGACTCTAGTTTTACTTGATTGTAATAATAACTATATTGTCAATGTTTCATTAGTATGAAATCATGTATCTTCAGTTATATAGTTTCAAGTATTCCTATCAAATACAAATAATTCATACACACTATTTCTATTTAATAATCATTCCACAAAGTTATATAGTTTCACAATTATATGATTTAAAGTGACTATTTCTATTTAATAATCACATTTCCACACAGTTATATAGTTTTAAGTATTTCTTCTAATAATAAGTATATGGTTTCAAGTAATTATTTCTATTCAATAATAATTATTTGTTATTATGGTTTCAAGTAAGTGATAATAATCCTTAGTAACTAATTATAGCTTTAAATAACTATTCTTAATACAAATACTTAGTATAAGTTAAATTGTTTCAAGTATCTAACATCAATATAATTCTATCTAATAATAGTTATTTGTTTTTATACAGTTATATTGTTCCATGTATTTCGATTTAATCCTAATAATTTATACACAATTATATAGTTTCAATTAATAATTTCTATTTCATAATATTCATTGGTTTGCACAGTTATATATTTTCCTATCAAATCCTAATAATCTATACACAATTATATGGTTTAAAGTGACTATTTCTATCTAATAATCACATGTTTGCACACAATTATATAGTTTCAAGTATTTCTATCTAATAATAAATATATGATTTCAAGTAATTATTTCTATTTCATAATAATTATTTGTTTGCACATAGTTATATGGTTTCAAGTAACTGATAATAATCCTTAGTAACTAATTATAGCTTCAAATAACTATTCTTAATACAAATAGTATACAGTTAAATTGTTTCAAGTATCTAACATCAATATAATTCTATTTAATAATAATCATTTGTTTTTATACAGTTATATGGTTTCATGTATTTCTATCAAATCCTAATAATTTATACACAATTATATAGTTTCAATTAATAATTTCTATTTCATAATATTCATTGGTTTGCACAGTTATATCTTTTCCTATCTAATCCTAATAATTTATACACAATTATATGGTTTAAAGTGATTATTTCTATCTAATAATCACATTTCCACAAAGTTATATAGTTTTAAGTGTTTCTGTCTAATAATAATTATACGGTTTCAAGTAATTATTTCTATTTCATAATAATTATTTGTTTGCACATAGTTATATGGTTTCAAGTAACTGATAATAATCCTTAGTAACTAATTATAGCTTCAAATAACTATTCTTAACAAATAGTATACAGTTAAATTGTTTCAAGTATCTAACATCAATATAATTCTATTTGATAATAATCATTGTTTTTATACAGTTATATGGTTTCATGTATTTCTATCAATCCTAATAATTTATACATAATTATATGGTTTAAAGAGACTATTCTATTTAATAATCACTTATATAAAGACAATTATATGGTTTAAAGAGACTATTCTATTTAATAATCACGTTTCCACAAAGTTATATAGTTCAAGTATTCCTATCAAATAAATAATTCATACACAATTATATGGTTTAAAGAGACTATTTCTATTTAATAATCACGTTTCACAAATTATATAGTTTCAAGTATTCTATCAAATACAAATAATTCATACACAATTATATGGTTTAAAGAGACTATTTCTATTTAATAATCACGTTTCCACAAAGTTATATATTTTCAAGTATTCTATCAAATCCTAATAATTTATACACAATTATATGGTTTAAAGAGACTATTTCTATCTAATAATCATTTCCACAAAGTTATATATTTTCAAATATTTCTATCAAATCCTAATAATTCATACACAATTATATGGTTTAAAGAGACTATTTCTATCTAATAATCATGTTTGCACACAGTTATCTAGTTTTAAGTATTTCTATCTAATATTGATAACTCTATAATTTCAAGTAGTTATTTTTATTTGATAATATTAATTTGTTTGCACAAAGTTATAAGGTTTGAAATAACTAATACTAATCCTCAGTAAACAATTATAGCTTCAAATAACTATTCTTAATACAAATAATTAGCGTACAGTTAAATCATTTCTAGTTTCAATTTATATGCACACAGTTATAGGTTTTCAAGTATTCCTATTTATAAAATAATAATTCATACACAATTACATGATTTAAAGTGTCTATTTTTTAACTAATTTAAAAAAAATTCAATAGTTATTTTTTATCTCACAGTTTTATGGTTTCAAGCATTCCTATGTAATCCTAACAATTTATACAGAATTATATGGTTTAAAGTAACTATTTCTATCTAATAATTACATTTTTGCAAACAGTTACATTGTTTTTCTATATAGCACTAAGAATTTCCAAGCAATTATATGATTTATAGTAACTAATAATAATAATCCCTAGTAAACAATAATAGCTTCAAGTAACCATTCTAAATCTTATTATAATGGAGATTGTGTGTTTGTTTGTCTGTAACCGAAACTATATCACTACTCAAGTCACTATCCATTTAGTTATTATACATTACATTATCCATGAATCATTTTTATTCAAGTCTCAATTATTAATAAAATTGTTTTTTTATTATTAATACTGCTAATCGTATCTACATACTAATAACATGCAATTGTATTCATATGTACAGAAAATAGCTGTTTACAGTGTGAACGGCAAGCCTAATTTGCATATTGATATTTAAAATTTGATTTTAATAAATATGTGCTTGGTATTGTTGATTTCTAATTATTTGATTTTATCTAAATGGATATGAGCAAAAATCTCAGAGATAAATCTTAAAAGAAATCAATTAACAAAAAGAAATAACTGTAATTTTATTCTTTACTTCCTAATTTAACTGAATAGTTAAATTAAAAAAGTTTAGCAAGGAAAGACGGGGGTGATGAAGAGGAAGCTTCAGCTGTTATATTTTTCGATTATACCCCTCTCTGTTTCAAATCATTTTATCTGCATTCTTATTTAGTTTCTTTAGACTTTCTAATTTAATATAATATTATATTTTATGATATTAATACTTGCACCCAGAGGGTGCACATATTTGCTAGTACAATTAATTGCCACACAGTTATTTGTTTTCAAGTATTTGTATCTAATACTAATAATTTATACATAATTATATGGTTTGAAGTGACTGTTTCAACTTAATCATCATGTGTTTGCACAGTTATATGTTTTCAAATATTCCTATCAAATACTAATAATTTATACACAATTCTATGGTTTAAAGTGACTATATTTAATAATCATTAATTTGAACACAGTTATATAGTTTTAAGCATTTTTATCAAATACTAATCATTTTTAAGCAATTATATAATTTCAAGTAAGTAATAATAATCCCTAGTAAAAGAAATATATCTTCAATTAATAATTCTAAATATAAATAATTGGCATACAATTATATGATTTCAAGCATTCCAATCTAATTCTAATAATTTTTAAACAGATCTATTTGGTCCATGGATGGGACCCTAACAGGTACCACCACTCCAGATCAAAGTGGACCTGGGAGTAATGGCAAAGAAGGTGCACTCACACTCCCCAGCTCCGGAACTGGAGCCTCACCACCGGATGCAGTCTAGTGTGATATCCAGAACAACAAATACATTCACGTGAAAGTTAAAGAAAGACTGTGAAGATTAAAACCAACTATCAAATACTTACATTTGGCTGTACAACTCCCAGCTACAAGAGAGAAAATCTTGGTTTTTATGGAAATAACAGAGACGTAGTGCGACTTTTGAACAATCTGAAAATTACTCAAATATCAAAAGTCTCAAATGACACGACACATCTCGAGACGTTCTTAAATTAGCAATCCCAGAATCAAAGATGGAAGCACTTAAAGATGGTTAAATGCAGAGTTAGAAGAATTCAGGTAGACTTTGGGTTCAAGTTTTTTTTTGTCTTTTTCCTTATGATTCCATGTATGTAGATTTGAAATACTTCCCTGGGGAGCCAAGTGCCTCTGGTTTTGGAACTACGTTATCTAAGGAATGTGACATTTTTTCTTAGAGATTAATAGTTCTCAGAAGCCGACAGAAGGATTTAGGTAGACTTTGGGTTCAGATCAATTTTCTTTTTTTCTTTTTTAGTGTCCCAGGTCAGAAACCTTTCTTTACGATACCATGTACATAAATTTGAAATGGGGAGCCAAGCATCTACAGTTTGGGAATTACGTTATCTAAGGAATATGAAATTTTTCTTATAGGCTAATAGTTCTCAGAAGCCCGCATCACATTGCTCCCCGGTTTTCTCAATTGCTCCCCTATTGATCCTTTATTTCATCAGTTCCTCCCCTTTTGATTTCCTCAATCTCCACACTTTGATTCCTGGTTTACTCAATACCTCCCCTTTTGATGATATACAGTTTTTATATTTTAAGCTAAACATCGAGTGTAAATTGCAATTGTTCAAATATAAATCTGTTATTTATTTCTAACATTTATATAAGTGTGAAAAAATATAATTTATTTTAGTTATTAATGTTATTTAAATATATACGCTAGTGTGACTTTTAACAATCGGAAAATTACTCAAATATCAAAAGTGTCAAATCACACAACACATCTCGAGACGTTCTTGAATTACCTATCCCAGAATCAAAGATGGAAGCACTTAAAGATGGCTAAATGCAGAGTTAGAAGAATTCAGGTAGACTTTGGGTTCAAGTTTTTTTAATCTTTTTCCTTATGATTCCATGTTTGTAGATTTGAAATACTTCCCTGGGGAGCCAAGTGCCTGTGGTTTTGGAACTACGTTATCTAAGGAATATGACATTTTTTCTCATAGGCTAATAGTTCTCAGAAGCCGACAGAAGGATTTAGGTAGACTTTGGGTTCAGATCAATTTTTTTTTTTCTTTTTTTTTAGTGTCCCAGGTCAGAAACCTTTCTTTATGATCCCATGTACATAAATTTGAAATGGGGAGCCAAGCATCTACAGTTCTGGAATTACGTTATCTAAGGAATATGAAATTTTTTCTTATAGGCTAATAGTTCTCAGAAGCCCACATCACATTGCTCTACTTCTGATCCTTAGTTTCTTCACATTAATCTCCATTCTAAATTCCTCCCCTTTTGATCCCCAGTTTCCTCAATTTCTCCCCTTTTGATCCCCAGTTTCCTCAATTTCTCCCCTTTTGATCCCAGTTTCCTCAATTTCTCCCTTTTGATCCCCAGTTTCCTCAATTTCTCCCCTTTTGATCCCCAGTTTCCTCAATTTCTCCCCTTAAGATCCTTTATTTCATCAGATCCTCCCCTTTTGATTTTCTCAATACCCCTCCTTTGATCCCCAGTTTCCTCAATTCCTCCCCTTTTGATCCCCAGTTTCCTCAATTTCTCCCCTTAAGATCCTTTATTTCATCAGTTCCTCCCCTTTTGATTTCCTCAATACCCCTCCTTTGATCCCCAGTTACATCAATTCCTCCCCACTTGATCCTTGGTTTCCTTAATTCTTCCCTTTTAGATCCTTTATTCTATCAGTAACTCTCCTTCTGATTGCCTTACCCCCCCCCCACACACACACACACTTTGATCCTTGGTTTCATCAATACCTCCCCTTTTGATCCCTGATTTCCTCAATTCTCCACTTGTTGCTCTCCAGTTTCCACAATTCCTCCCCTTTATATATATTATATATATATATATATATATATATATATATAAAAGTGTTGAAAAAATTATTTATTTCAGTTTTTAACATTATTTAGATATATACACCATGCCATTTTCATCAAACTTATATAAGAAACATACATGGAAACCACACTTCAGTATCTTTCTATCTATCTATCTATATATATACTTTTATATATAAATATTAAGAAATTTGAAAAAACAAGTATTCCAAAAATAAGATGAATTTATTTATCGACACTTAAACGTTTCGGTTTCTTTAAACCTTCATCAGGATGTATTATGGGATGAAGAAATTGATGGATGTTTTGTAGATGACAGGAGATAAAAAAATCTTTATATAAAATTTTTTTTGTTGTGTAATTCAGTTACACAACAAAATAAAATTTTATAAAGATATAACTATAACAGATACAAATTCTGTAGAGAATCTGACATTTATCTATTTATTTATTATTTTTTTATTTTTTGTTGTTGAAATGATGGGAGACAAATTGATTCCATAGGAATCACTGGCCCCATCCCCACCCCACATTATAAATCAAATGCTTCCATTTTGAGATTTTGAAAAATCCAGGTTTAAGAAATTTATCTGGAATTAGATACCGGAGGAGTTTACAACTCATTTCCTTAACACGTTTTTTTTCCCCACGAGGCTTGAAAACCCCCCTGAGAGTGGGCAAAAATGGCAAATTTCATGTGCAAATGAAGTGTCAAACTAATATGATTTTCTGATAGAGTTTGATGAGGAGTATCACATAGTAAAAGATGGATGATGGCGCTTGAGTATTGGGGGAGATATGGGGCTTCAAAGGTTTGCCCAAAATGCCATTTTTCAGCCATTATAAGACTACGTATTTTGATGAAAATGTACATTATCGATTTTATTGTTTTTTCTCATAGATTCTAATGCCTTGAATTTACAGATGGTGAAAAAAGTGCTCAATTAAGAGTTTTAGGTGATTTTCGAGACTTGATAACCCCCCTGAGAGTGGGCAAAAATGGCAAATTTTGTGTGCAAATGAAGTGCCAAACTAATATGATTTTCTGATATAGTTCGATGAGGAGTATCACATAGTAAAAGATGGTTGATGTCGCTTGAGAATTGGGGGAGATATGGGGCTTCAATTTTTTTTATCATTATATCTCTTTTTTGGACAACAAACTGAAAAAATAAAAATTTTACAAGCTAAAAAACCTAAATGATTATGTTAGATCAGTTGGTAGAGAATCCACCAAGAAACAAGGTTCTGGGTTTAACACCAGTCCTCGCTAACTCAGCACATGAGTAGCTCAGCTTGGGTAATCTGATCTGTGTGGTAAAGTGGGGAGCTGAGGTGTGGTATTCCACTTCAGCAAAAAAAAAAAAAAAAAGAAATTCCATGATCTAGACCTAGAAAAAAGTAGGATAGACTCCCTCACTGTACGACTGATACAAGACCCTCACCAACTAATCACATGAGTAACCCAGCTTGGATTTGTACAGTAAAGTGGAGAGAGCAGACAGAAAGTGTGGCATTCCACCTCAGATGCAAAAACAATCTGCCAAGAATAGTGCTGTTTGCAGCGCCATGTTAAAGTCAGTCAGTCAGTCAGTCTACTGTTGGTTTGAACAACAGCAACTGGTTAAGCACAACTGAACCAGTGCCCAAGACAGCTGGTATTTATGGAAATCAAGAATAGTCCATTCATGTATTTGGATGATTCCATTCCTTTGGCTGCTTGGTTTCTATGATGTTATGAGGCTTCATAAATAGCTTGGCATTTTGTAGTAGTATTGCAACAAGATTAGATTCGTATTCAGTTACAACTACTTGTTGCCTTGTCTTACCAATTCAAAGGTAAGTGGAACTTAGTATTATTCTACAGTGAAAAAAGGATAGACTCCCTCACTGTCTAATTGATACCATCAATAGGCCACTCCACCGACTTAGGAAGGGCAAGGTTCTAGGTTTGATACCAGTCCTTGCCTACTCAGCACATGAGTAGCACTGATTAGGTAATCTGATCTGTGCAGCAAAGTGGGGAACTGATGTTAGGAGTGGCATTCCACCTCAGCAAAAAAAAAAAAAAATTGTAAATATAGAAATTCTGATATAACATCCGTGTGCTGCAGGAAGCAAAAATGCCCAACATTGAATCCTGTTTGATCAAAAACAAATTGGGATCGAGCGGCCACTTGGTACAAATGTCTGATGACCCAAATTTACATCTTCTTGAAAGAAAGAAAATGGACTCAGAGTGCACCCAAGAAGCATTTTAAGGACGTCTTGAAAGAAAATCCTAAGAAATGTGAAATTGACGTCAAAACCAGCAAAAAACAGAACGCAGTGGAGAACGACTATCAAGGATGGCACCCATACTTTCAAATGCAAACGAGTTGTAGAGCTGGAGGTTTGGTTTGGTTTGTTTTGTTTTATGGCATATCAACCTCAGTGGGTCATTTAATGCCGACAAAGTTTTGAAAATGTATTCATTCTTAAATGGATACTCAATTTTTTTATAAACACATTTTTCTATTTAACCCATAGATGGGACCCTAACAGGCACTACCACTCCGGGTCAGAGTGGACCAGGGAGCAATGGTGATGAAGGGGTGCTCCACATTTCCCAAACCTCCAAAACTGAAACCTCACCATCAGATAGAGTTTAACGTTATTCCCAGGACATGAAGACACTCAGCCACCGCCTTCTAGCACCAATATGATAAAAAGGGGTTAAATCAGCACAGTAGGAAAAAAAAAGGGGAAAATTTAAAAAAAAAAAAAAAAAAGAAAGAGAAAGGGGAAAAATGAAGAAAAAACACATAAATAATAGGGGTAACTTTGCCAACAAATGTGTTAACATGACCCTCTTGCTATATAGTTGGAAAGATGTCACTTGTTCGAGAGGGGGGGATAAGTTGTCCCAGTGAGAGGATATAATGCTAAGAACCAACATCTTCCATGACCCAGGGGCACTGCTGATAAATAGTCCCAAACAATTTTATTTCTCTGAATTTTTGAGATGAGGCTTGATGATAGTTTGATAAAACTCCTGAGTTCAAAAAGAAGGTTCCTGAGTTTGAGAAGGTTCACAAGTCCGACAAGAAATGCCTGAAGAAGGTAAGAGAGCACATCGTCCGAAATGTTGTACAGATAACAATAAAAATGAGGACAATAGTTCAAATAATCCAAAAAATTTTATTTCAATTTTTTAAGGATAGAAACATCTTGTCATAGAAGCTCCATATACCAACCTCCACACAAATAGGATGTGACACAATGTCAATTTTTAAGTAAAGCTGCAAAGTTAGCAAGCCATTATCAGTGAGTTTGATTCTCATTGGGTGCTCCATACTTACAGCCTTGTGCCAAAGCTAAGCTTAGTAAAAAACTACCCTTAACAATCATAACAGGGCCGGTTTAGCTCAGTCGGTAGAGTGTCCAGCTAGGAATCACAAGGTTCCTGCTTCAATACCAGCCCTCACCAACTCAGCGTATGAGTAGCACAGAGATCTGTGCGGTAAAGTGAGGAGCTGATAGTAGGTGTGGCGCTTCATCTGAGATGCTAAAATAATCTCCTTGGTCTAGCGCTAGTGGAAAGGGGATAGAGTCCCTAGCTGTATGGCATCAGACTGACATAAGGCCACCCAGATAACTTTACTTCTTTTTTTTTTTAAACAATCTCTCAGTAATTGTTATGAGGGCCAGATGGCTCACTACCCCCAGCCACACCCCAGCCACACCCCAATCCACTTAAACCCTCCCTGTGAGTCAACTAAGAAGGAATTCATTTGAACTTAATGGTAACCCATCCTTAAAAAAAAAAAAGGTTTAGAAACTCATCTGGTTTTTAAAATATTAAATAAATTTAGGTTAATACTACCCCTCCAAGTCTGAACAAAAAAAAGAGAAAGAAAAAATAAATATATATATATATGTATAATATATATATATATATATATTTGTATATGTATAAGTATTAACTTACCGGTGGTATAAGAACGATCGTTGGAAGCGCACAATATCCAGAGGTTAAGGTTGAGAAAAAACAAATACAAAGTGCTCAATACAATGTAGAGCATAAATTTATTTAAGAATGGAAATGAGTAACCTACTCGAGTTTCATCGATAGATTCTTCAGGGTTACTTTTAAATTAATCGAGTTTACGATTCATCTTTGGTGTTATAAACATGCCCGTTGGAATGGGACTTAAATTCATTCCAACGGGCATGTTTATAACACCAAAGATGAATCGTAAACTCGATTAATTTAAAAGTAACCCTGAAGAATCTATCGATGAAACTCGAGTAGGTTACTCATTTCCATTCTTAAATAAATATATATATATATATATATATATATATATATATACTTATTTGAAGTACTTATTCAATTTTCAGAGTTTTCAAAGGTATCTCAGTTCTCTGAACAAGCCTCAAGTTATTTGTCTGAATCTTTGAGGGTAGACTGTGAATTCAGGAGCGTAAATTTTTACCAAAGTCTACTGGACAGATGTTTGTGGAATATGAAATTAAGTCCAATGTAAATATTTTTCATTTCTCAACTGGGATTAATGCTTTTAATAAAAATGAAATACAAACTAGGGCATGACTCAAAGCGTTTGGGATCCAAAATATTGTTCACCTTCTCCACGATTAGGAGCCTTATATATATATATATATATATAATATATATATATATACATATATATTTACACGTATTGTTGTATTAAGTTATGTTTTCCTTAAATTTACATTCTTATTCAGACATATAATATTGTTAATAATTGTTCATATCTATAGACTATTACTGCATTCCACCATCTTTAACTGCATCAATATGATACACAGGTCATTCCCTTTATTTATAGACTATTACTGCATTCCACCATCTTTAACTGCATCAATATGATACAAAAGTCATTCCCCCTATTTCTAAACCTTCACTGCATTCCACCATCTTTAACTGCATCAATAGATTACAAAAGTCATTCCCCCTATTTCTAAACTGTCACTGCATTCCACCATCTTTAACTGCATCAATAGATTACAAAAGTCATTCCCCCTATTTCTAAACTGTCACTGCATTCCACCATCTTTAACTGCATCAATATGACACAAAAGTCATTCCCCCTATTTCTAAACTGTCACTGCATTCCACCATCTTTAACTGCATCAATATGTAGTAGAAATTTGATATATGAATCTTTACTTTTTAAGCAGAGTTAAATTCTATGAAATTTGAAAAATATTTTTTTAAAATAAAACAATTGCTACTTTCAATTCCAATTGCATGAATGATTGTCGAATCCCAAAACAACTATTTTACGGGGAAATCTCAACTGGCAAACGTTGTCAGTGCAAACCCAAATTGAGGTTTAAGGACTGCCTCAAGGACACTCTGAAGAACACTGATATTGCTGTGGAGGACTGGGAGAAGCTAGCTTGTAATAGACCTGGCTGGAGTGCAACCATCTGTGGAGGAATTTGAGTCCAACCGAATTAAACACCAAAAATTGAAGTGGGCTATTAGAAAGTGTAATTTTCAGCCCAGCAACATTCTAAGTGAAGACGTTCCAACATGTAGTTTATGTGGAAGATTATGTCTCTCCAGGGCTGGCCTGATGAGTCATCTGAGAAAACACAAAGATACAGTGTCAAATGCTACAGGCACTCAACTATGAAAATAAAAAACAAAAAAATAACAAAAACAAAAAAACAGGAAATGGTCTGACTCCAACATTCTGTTGTCATATTTCAGCAAAAGCGGGAGTATGATAGAGAGCAGTTGGCTGAGAAGTGGAGTTGTCCCAGGGAGAGCTGGTGTGTTATGAAGTAATTTAATAACCTGGTTCTGTGCAGCAAAAGCAAATGTGTTTGAAGGTTTAGATTTCATTTAGCTTAATCTATCCCTTCCCGCCATTGAGTGACGTATACCGAATCCCAAGAATGAAGATAGGTAGGTATGTAGAATAGTATTATCACATAAATATGAAAATTTCTTTAAAAATGAATTGAAACAAAAACAAAAAGAAATCAAAGCAAATTATATACAGTAATAAAAAAAAATAATTAAAACAATTTTCATTTAAATAAATGAAATTAAGTTGATTTTTTTCCTTTTTTTTTTTTTTTACAAATTATAAAAAAAACAAAAATAAAAATATAAAACAAATTAAGAAAGAAAGAAAGAAAAAAATCACGGAACCGTTGGGGGTTAGGAAACAAAAACAAACAAACAAACAAAAAAGAAATTAAGCAAAAGCAAGTAATTTATAGCCATTTCTGTAATTTGCATATTTAGAAATATTTATTTGCATAGCCATTTCTGTAATTTGCATACTTAGAAATATCTATTTGCATAAAGTTTTAGAATTTTAGATAGAGAAGTGCTACTTATAGTGCCAATGAAAACAGGTGTCATGCAATGTGTCCCCCTAACAAACAGCTAGGTGACATGACAGCATCATAAGTGGACAGTAAGGGGACAACTTGAGCTATTTGTGGACAGAGATAACAGTGAAAAGAATGTTTAGATGATGTCCACTTTTTCAGAAAGTGTGTTTTGATTGGTTGGTTGGATTTTATGGCTTGTCAACCATTGTTGGTTATTTTATGCTAAAGACATTTTGTTTTATTCATTCTTGATAGAAATTCAATTTCTTTTTACATACATTTAAAAAAAAATAATTTTCTTCTATTTAACCCATAGATGTATCAGAGTGGACCTGGGAGTAATGGTAATAAAGGGGTACTCCACATTCTCCAACACTGGAACTTCAACATCAGATAGAGTTTAACTCATACCCAGGACACTAAGATCCTCAGCCACTGCCTTCTAGCATATTTATGATAAAAAGTGTTAGGGCTTGCAACAGGGTTGGGAAAAATCATATATTTGCTAGGGCTTGAGATGACCGGGGGGAACCTCTCCAACCGCCTATCTAGCCCAAGTAAGGGCCAAAGTAGAGTGTTGCATGTCATGGACTGCTCAGCTGCCAGGCTTGGCTTCCATCCTTAAGCATCACAGGTCAATTCTGACAGCCAACAGGTGGACCCAGTGGGCGGGTGTGTGTGTGTGTCTTACCCCTCTGCAGAGGTGCAGTCGGTGTATTCTCAGGCCCCAGCTGACATAGCTCAGTTTTTTTTGTATTTTCTACAGATTATGTACTAATAGTTTGGTTTGGTTTGTTTTACGGCATATCAACCTCAATGGGTCATTTAATGCCGGCAAAGTTTTGAAATAATGCATTCTTAATGGATATTCAATTTTTATAAACTCATATTTTTCTATTTAACCCATAGACGGGACCCTAACAGGTACTATCACTCCGGGTCAGAGTGGACCAGGGAGCAATGGTGATACAGGGTTGCTCCACATTCCCCAAACCTCCAAAACTGGAACCTGTCAGCCGTTCCTTATAAACATTCATCTTAATTCCACAGAATATTTATCATCTTTCCACAGATTATCTAACATTGCCTTAAAGGAGTTTAGAGATGGGGCATTGACTATTGAGGATGGTAGTTTATTCCATGTATTCACCACTCGGTTACTAAAATAATTTTGTCTTGCATTTGCTTTACAAGATTTTTTAGAGTTTTAATTTATGACCCCTGGTATTGATATTTTGAGCAATGTTTAGTAGATTAAAGTTTGTTGAATAAAAACCATGTGTATATTTGTAGACTTTAATCATATCCCCTCTTGTACGTCAATAAACCAAACTTGGTAAGTCAATGTTTCTAAGTCTTTCTTGATACGAAAGTCTTTTTTTTTTCTGAGGGGTGACATGCATTATGTACTAATACAATATAACCATACTTTTGCTTAAAAATAAATAAATTAAAAAATCAATGCCTATAGAAAAAATAATTCACTTCTATTTCAGTGAGTTGTGCGCTAGTAAAAAGGGGTTAAACTCCCTCACTGTACGGCTAATACCTATAATAGGTCTTTCCGCCGATTTTTTTTACTACATTATTTCAAGTATTTAATGATAATAATCATTTGTAAATATCTATAGCTTCAAGTAATTATTTTTTGCACAGTTATATAGTTTCAAGTATTCTTACCTAATACAAATCATTTATATGTTTTAAGAGCCAATATATTAATAAAGTTCATAATCACCACAAGGTTCCTAGTTCGATACCGGTCCCCGCCAACTCAGCGTATGAGTAGCACAGGGATCTGTACGGTAAAGTAAGGAGCTGATGGAAGGTGTGGTGCTCCAAGGTGGAGCACCACACTTTTTAGATGCTAAAAACAATCTCCTTGGTCTAGCACTATTGAAAAGGGGATAGACTCCCTCGCTGAGTGGCTGATACCGACTTTAGGCCGCCCGACGACTTTACTTTTTACTTACATGTGGCTTTAAAGTGGGGGTTCAGTTTATGATATTCATATAATAGATAACAGATCCCTGACTTTATGACAACAGGTGTTCAATTTACTATCTGAATGTAATGCAAAAGGTAACCCAACTTTTTGTCAATGTAAACAAATATGGCGGCCAAGTATGGTGACAAAATATAGAATTGGAATAAGACATCTATTCCAAAATTAGAAAAATCATTTTTCTTTTAAAAAGACAAATTCATTATCGTCAAATATTATATTACATATTTAGCTAGTTTGTTCTTGAAGAATAATTAAAGTTCCTATTACCGTCGAACTGGGAAGACAAGGCAACAAACGGTTGTAACTGAAATACAAACCCGAATGCTACAAGGTCCACTGCAAAATGACAAAGTATATATAAGACTCCACAATGTGATTCAAATCAAGCAGTCAAGCAGCCAATCAGAACTCAAGGAATGGAACGACCCAAATCACCCAGATTCATGGATGGATCATTCTTGATTCCTATTTATACCAGCTGTCTTGGACACTGCTTGAGTTGTACTTAGTTAGCTGCTGTTATTCAAACCAACAGTAGACTAACTGACCTCAATAGTTCTATGGCATGTCAACCCTTTCTAGGTTATTTTATGCTAAGGTCATCCTTTTACTCAGAACTGGGGTTGCTTACAGTACCTGTTTGTCTTATGCGGTCACCCATCAATATACTGAACAGACTAATCGCTACTTAACTTCAGTGATTTGACAGGAACCCGTGCTTCAGTGTAACTTGACTGTAAGTCATTGTAGAAGTTATCCTCCAGATATAGAAATAATATGATACTCACCGTCGCAGTGGGGCTCTAACTACCTTCGAGTTAGTAGACGAGAACAACAGGCAAGCTGTAACTTAAATACTGTATTTAAGTTACAGCTTGCCTGTTGTTCTCGTCTACTAACTCGACGGTAGTTAGAACCCCACTGCGACGGTGAGTATCATATTATTTCTATATCTGGAGGATAACTTCTACAGTCATATTATATATCCTTGTAACTTTTTAGTTCAAAATCATTTCAAGCATGCTATCACACAAATAAAAAATGTTTTAGGAGCCAATGTATTAATAAAGTTCACAATCATTTTATTAATTACATTAATAAATAAAAAATGATGCATTGTAAGATTCTTGGGTTATTTCCTAGTTGAGTAACATGATATTATAGGGTGGTCCAGAAAAAACAGAACCCTAATTATTTATTTTCCCATTAAACTAACCCTAAACCCCAACCCTAACCCTAGTTGAGTAAAATGATATTACAGGGTGACCCAGTTGAGTAACATGATATTACAGAAAAAAACGAACCTAAAAATTTTATAATAAAACTTAATTTTAACTAGGGGGGGGTATGGTTAGGGCTTAGGATTAGGATTAGGGTTGGAGTTTAGGGTTAGTTTAATGGGAAAATAAATAAATATTTTGGTTTCTGTTTTTTCTGGGTCACCCTGTAATATCATGTTACTCAACTAGGGGCGGGGGTTGGGTTAGGTTAGGGTTGGGTTTAGGGTTAGTTTAATGGAAAATAAATAAATATTTTGGTTCTGTTTTTCTGGGTCACCCTGTAATATCATGTTACTCAACTAGGGGCGGGGGTTGGGTTAGGGTTAGGGCTGGGTTTAGGGTTAGTTTAATGGGAAAATAAATAAATATTTGTGTTCTGTTTTTTTCTGGGTCACCCTGTAATATCATGTTACTCTACTAGGAAATAACCAATTTTTGTTAGTGTAATGACATTAAAATATTTTTAGAGGAATAAAGCAATTTCCAGTTCAATTTGCAACTCACAGTTCAGAGGATCAGCATTCAAACTCATCTGATCACTGTAATTTTTCAACGGAGATAACTATTGAATAATAATCCTAAAATATCACGCCCACCCCAATATCTATTTGCAATTAATTATGATTCTATAAATATATATTTAGCAATCTTTCCACACTTAGCTTAATCTATTCCTTCCCCAATTGAGTGACATATACCAAATCCCAAGAATAAAGATAGGTAGGTATGTAGGATGTGATAAAAGAACAATTTCTTAAGCGGAGTTGGAATTCTGAGTTTTCCTTCTCTTAGTTGGTTTGGTTTGTTTTGTTTTACAGTATATCAACCTCAGTGGGTCATTTAATGCTGATAAAGTTTTGAAATAAATTCATTCTTAACGGATGGACCCTAACCACTCCGGGTCAGTTCCTTCTCCTAGACTGGTTGCCATACCAAGGTTAAAGAGCCCAGTCCACCCAACTATTTACCCACAGCTGGAGGGAGAATAGTTGGCTGCATACCTTTCTCAATGGTATTAGTGCTATATGAAATGCAAACAGCCTAGTCCAGGATTTGAACTCAGGACCTAGTGTCCATTTCCGATAACCATTACACCACATGCCTAACTGGAGGAAGAGTAGTTGGATGCATATATTTCCCAAGGGTATAAGTGCTATGTGAAATGCAAACAGCCTCGTCCAGGATTTGAACTCGAGTTCACAAGTCCATTTTCTACAACTCTAACCATTACACCACACGCTTCCACTGAATGATGATGAATAAAGGGTTTAATATTGTGAACATTTAGAGCCTTTGTCTTAATTGAATATATATTCACCAACCTCTTAATATGAGGAGGATGTAACACAAGGTCAATTACTTAGGCAGAGTTTTCCTTCCTTTTTTTCTTAACTGAACAATAGGGATGGGTTGTGAAAGAGAATCATAGAAATCTGTGATCACAACATGATGATGAATAAATGGTTTAATCTTTTATATACCAAAGCGCCCCAAACCCCCCGACAATCAAAATGCCAGCCAACCCCAAAAAGCCCGAAAACAATAAATAAAAGTATTAAAACATCTTTGTAAATTATCATCCAACCTTATTAAAAAAATAAGTCTTCTTCAAGAGAGGCAACTTTTAATTAGTTCTTTTCATTTTGTAGAAAATTCAAAGGCTACTGCGGATGGCAGTGGTAGATAAAGAGTTAAAATAGTGAACATTTGGAGTCTTTTCTCTTAATTGAATATGGTGATGGTTTTTGTTCTGGAGTGAAGTTTGAGTGCTCAAACATTTCTTTTTAGTGAATTTTGTGAACCTAAGTAGAGAGAAACTGAGAGTCTAGGAGGCTAAGGACCGAAAAGCATTAATGGCTACTAAAGACAGAAGTGAAAACTAAATAAATGAATATAATTTTGATTTTTTGGACTGTTCTACTCATTGTGGTATGTAAAAACACAACATTTCGGGCACGGTATACACCAGCTTTCCTCAGGCGTTCACTGTCTATCCGGGCATAGAAACATGATTAGGAGCCAATCAATTAATATAGATATCAATTACAAGGATGTTGGTAACCCATTTTGCATGATATATTTTGTTTGGGCTTTAGTGTTATTGAAGTAAGTCAGTCTACTATTGGTTTGAACAATGTGACTGGCCAAGCACAACTAAACCAGTGTCAAGACAACTGGTACTTATGGGAATTCAGAACAGTCCACTCACGCATTTGGGTGATTCCATTCCCTGAGTCCTGATTGGCTGCCTATTTTATATGATCCTCTGAGGTTCCATAAATCCTGCCATTTTGCAATAGTCTTTGCAGCAAACCAGAATCGTATTTCAGTTACGACTGCTTGCTGTCTTGTCTTGCCAATTCAACGGTAATTGGACTTAGTATAATCATTCTACAAGTGTGAAGCATTAAAAATATTAGAAACTCGTTTTTTTAAGTGTTAAGTTTCTTTTTATTCTGTTAAATTTTCGAGAGTGCTATCTTCTCTTCATTGGAACATGGGTCTGACTAAGGTGGCTGGCTTTTCTTATTTGTTGGGTGTGTGTGGACGGTTTCTGTTTGTGACCTTGTTTCTTTCATCTTCTTGGGTGGGTGTTTTTTTGGCAGCAGTTTTTAATTGGTTTGTTTATAGTTGTTTGTTTTGTCTTTATTGTTCATCATGGTCACTTCTTGTGGTTTCAGCTGGGGTGGTGGTGCTGGTGTTGTGAAAATATTTGTATGCTTTGAGAAATCCTATATCGTTATTGAGACCATGGATATGCATTCTTAGGCGTGTTATCCATTTAATCTCATTGTGTTTTCGTACTTGTGTGGATATATATATATATGTGTGTGTGTGCATGTGTGTGTGCATGTGTGGATATATATATATATATATATATATATATATATATTCATATATGTGCATGTGTGTGTGTGTGTGTTATATAGTTTGACAGTTGTTCTTGTGACACATCCTGGCAAAAACAATGACGTCATTATTTGAATGAGATCTTCAGGTTGTGGCAAGGCCATGTTCAGACATGGAACGTCTAAAGAAGGCCGGAGAATACAGCGGCCACAATGTTGTGTTTTTCCATACCACAATAAAGATGATGACAACAGCCTGTATCCTCCGGCCTTTCTCAGGTGTTCCCTGTCTATCCGAGTATAGCTATGACCCAACTTCGGAAATCATTTTGAATAGTTTGACTTCCACACCTTGCCTGATCAATAGTCAAACCATTCAAAATAATTTCCCAGGTTGGGTCATTGCTATACTCGGATAGACAAGGGAGCCACCT
>CM042171.1:67126726-67149242 GCA_023376005.1 Doryteuthis pealeii
TGAATATTGAGTTTCTGACAACGTTGAGGTATTACTTTAAACTGGACCTCAATACTCACAAAATTTGGGAAGTGAAAGGAAACAGGAAGAAATAAAAATCATTCATAAACACAATAACACAATTGGATAGAGCTACAAAAATCAACTCCAAAAAATTGATCTTGTGTCAAAATTCCACCAATGCTTACCTAATAATCTTAGGTTATCATAGCCATGGCTGACAGACAGCCAGTTGTTTACTACCCCGGACCCCCCCCCCCACCGATCAGTGGTGGTGGGGTGAGGCTGTTTGGTTGTTTCAGAAGGGTAAGTTTTATAGATTTTATATGAATACACCTTTACAAAAATTGATATGTAGTAGAATGGAGGGTGGGGCATAAGACGCTGGTATTGGCCCTGCTGATAAATATATTCATAGATTAGATTCTATATCAATGAATAAAACTGTATTTTTAAGAATGTATATCAATTTCTGGTTTACCTTGTCAGATAAAAAAAAATGACAATCCAAAAAGTGGACATTGCAGACTATTTTAAAAAATAAAAAAGGAGGAAAAGACACAGGGATAAACATGTATGAGGTCTCAAGAATAATCTTAAGAGGATAAAGCACCATTATCCTAGGTAGGCCACCTTTTATTGTTAATATCAAAATGGCTAAATCATTTCAGGATAGAACTTGTCAGATAAAAAAAATGACAATCCAGAAAGAGGACTTTTCAGACTATTTTGAAAAAGAGGAAAAGACACAGTGATAAATAGGTGAGGTCTCAAGAAGAATGCTTTTAAGAGGATACTTTTAAGAGGATAAAAGCACCATTATCCTAGGTAGGCCACCTTTTATTGTTAATATTAAAATGGCCAAATCATTTCAGGATAGAACTTGTCAAATAAAAAAAAATGACAATCCAGAAAGAGGACTTTTCAGATATTTTGAAAAAGAGGAAAAGATACAGGGATAAACATGGTGAGGTCTCAAGAAGAATACTTTTAAGAGGATAAAGGCACCATTACCCTAGGTAGGACAACTTCTTTTGTTAATATCAAAATGACCAAATTTCTAGATAGACCTTTTTAGATAGAAAGAAAAATGTTTAAAAAATGAAAAAAAAAAAAAAAAAAGTATTAAATCAACTGATTACTGAAAAGGAAAAGTTTTAATCAAGTTATTAAAAACTTTGAAAATGGACAAGTTCAAATACAACAGACTTACAAATTTTTAGTCAATATTTCTCAACAAGAAAATAAAATAAAAATTTGGTAAAAATTTACATCATTATACATACTTGACTGTAAGATAGATAAAAATGAAATACTTGAAATAAATTCAATTTTCACTCAACTAATTGTCGAGTACACAAACTGCTAAAATAAAACTTTCTATATAATCACATAATGGTCATATAATAATATTTATAATACAGAAACACAAACTCATTGTAACTTAATTTACATATTTTAAAACAACACAAATCTCAGACTATTGTCCTCATCTTTTTTGTTATATTCACAATATTTTGGAGGAACTAATGGCAATGAAGGTTTGATCTGGTTTGTTTTGTTTTAGGGCATATCAAACTCAGTGGGTCATTTAATGCCAATAAAGTTTTGAAATAAAGTCATTCTTAATCGATACTCATTTTTTTTTATAAATACATTTTTCTATTTAACCCATAGATGGGACCCTAACAGGTACTACCACTCTGGGTCAGAGTGGACCAGGGAGCAATGGTGATGAAGGGGTGCTCCACATTCCCCAGACCTCTACAACTGGAACCTCAACATCAGATAGAGTTTAACGTCATTCCCAGGACATGTAGACCCTCAGCCACGCCTTCTAGCACCCATATGATAAAAAGGATTCAGGCTTGCCATAAGGGCAAAAGGGCTGGGGCAATCATATAGTTGCTAGGGCGTGACGTGACCAGCCGATTGATTGGAGGGGCCTCTCCAACCACCCATCTAGCTTAAGTAAGGGTCTAAGTGGAGTGTTGCAGCTCATGGACTGCTCATCCACCAAGACTCTGTTCTTAAGCATTGCGAGTGTCACCCACAGCCAACAGCCATTCTTATGCCCCGACGACAGGGCGGTGGCCATGAAGGGTACTTTACACTCCCCAAAGCTCCAGTGTTATTGCAAGAGTTACCAGTGAAAGGTTGAAGAAAATATAAGACTGCTTTAGGGATTATGACTTTTGTGCTTGAAAATTGTCTTTCTCCTAGACAGTAAGGCTAGGGAGCCTAGTGTGTTCTACTATATGTTGAAATTCATATAAGGTGTGTTGCAAGTTGAATATATTCTGAGAATACAGAGTTGGTAGGTGGTTTAAACAGCAGGTTGGGCTATTCCACTATGATTCTCATCGGCTGCTGGTTTTAGTGTGGATACTTTGATCCATATATATCCAACACATGACTGCTCTGGTAGTTGGTACAGAGCCTGTATTAGGTTACAGTCTTTTTTTTTTTGTCTAGTGACTGGACGCTAGTCACAGCCTTCCTGTGAAGATGAGTATAATATTGATTCTGCACTCTTTTTATTTTATACACAGCTGGAATGAAAAAGGATGGTCTTATGCCTTTCTCAAGGGCATTAGCTTGAAGTGAATACAAACTACCTAGGTGGGGATTTGAACTCGGTTTGCAGATTTCATTTTCTGTATCTTTAACCATTATGTCACACTTACATATATATATATATATATATATATATATATATATATATAAATGTAGGAAGTGCGTGGTGTAATGGTTAAAGTCATGGGAAATGGACTCGTCGCCCCGAGTTCAAATCCTGGACGTGATAATTGCATTTCACTTAGCGCTAATACCCTTGGGAAAGGTATGAATTCTACTCTCCCTCCAGCTATGGGTAAATATTAGGGCAGATTGGGCTCTTTAACCTTGGTTAGGTAACCGGTCTAGGAGAAGGAAAACTCTGAATTCAAATCTGTTGAATTCCGCTTAAGAAATTGACCTTGTGTCACATCCTGCTTGTGCGGAGGGGTTGGTAAAATATATATGTCACACTTACCTCCTCCAAATAAATCATGTGATAATATTTGAATATCAAATGGTTGGTTGGATTTTACAGCATGTCAACCCTAGTTGGGTTATTTTATACCGAAGACGTTTTTGTTTTATTCATTCTTGTTGGATATTCAAAAGGTTTTTAAACTCATTTTTAAAAACTCATTTCTTTATCTATTTAACCTATAGATGTTACCCTAACAGGTACTACCACTCCGAGTCAGGGTAGACCTGGGAGTAATGGGAATGAAGGTGTACCCCACACTCACAAGAAGTCCTAAATTAGAACTTCACCATTGGATGCAGTTTAGTGTCATACCCAGGCCACTCAAATGGTTAGTACACAAACAGAAAGGAATTAAAAAAAAAAAAAAAATTAGTAAGTTTAATTGGGATTAATATTAATACTAATAAACAAGCGATTAGTAAAAATACTAATATTGTGGTTCAGAAGGAAGACAATTAGAATATTAGGTTTCTACATATATATATATATATATATATGTAAGGCATCCAAAACTGGTAGTAAGGGATGATTCTACATGGGATATTCAAAATCACACTGTATAATTATTGCATGTTTTAGTAGGTGGCAAATACAAGGATTTTTATAAATCCCTATGTATATTAATCTATTTTAGATTAAATACAGAGCTATATTTACCTTTGAGAGCAAGGAAAAACTCAATAAACCGTCATTCTGTAATAAATTTATTTCGACCAAAACATTTTAGAAATTTAAATAATATATATATGTGTGTGTGCGTGTGTGTATGTGTGTGTGTGTTATCTAAGTAGGTTTTATTAAAGACCACAGAATATTTCTTCTTGATGATCTTTAAGTGTGTTACACACTGGACCCGTCAAAGAACACATTGTATTTAGGAAAATGTAAGATGAGATGTTTATTCCCTCAGTTGTGTACAGCTGAGAGTCGTTGACAGGGTTACGCAAATGTGGAGCCTTCGGGAGTTCTTTTCAAGTGATCTTGAACCTGATCGTCGTCTGTCTAAATGATCTCTACGGGCTTCTTTTATTGTAGTCTGACCCCTGGTGTCACGCTTCTTTGTTCATGACACCTACACAGTTTTTTTCTGTAGACACGCCTCTTCGCCCACACAGGCTGTTTTCATTGGCTATGGGCTACGCCTACAGATTTCTGCACCGAAATCATGTCAAATATTCACCCGCATTTCCAGGTGCAAAAGGTCAGGTCAGGGCCACATCCTGCTTTCGTTTCCAGGCTGCACCTGACCCCATACACTTCCTAGTCAGCCTGGTCCTTGGGTGCACTGATCAGACAATATATTACAAGTGGAAATGTTCAAGTCTTCTTGTTGTTTTTCGTATATCAGGGTCCAGAGGATTGAGAAGGTGTCCCATATCTTGTACCCAAGAACTTTCAAGCAAAATTTTGTAACATGAATATTTACACTTAAAAATCATCAAAAACAAATATTCTGTGGTCTTTAATAAAACTTACCTAAATAATAACTTACTGCCAATATATATAATATGTATATACATATGCATACTTAGGCAGCATTTTTTTTATGCATACTGTGTTGAACAAGATGGACATTTCATGTCTAACAAGTTTCTTTTCGATCTTTTCAAGTTTTCTAGCCAATTTCTTAATGTTAATCACCTTCTCAATATCAGCTTGAAGTCTATTGATTAGAACACCAAAGTTTTCATCCCTCGTACTTTCAGCACTCCAAAAGGGTTACCCCTGATGATGGCACTTCAGAGTGTTGAAAGTACTTGGGATGAAAACTTTTTGGTGGACTAGTCAATAGACTTCAAGCTGATATTTAGAAGGTGACTAGTAAACTAGAAAATATTGAAAAGAAACTCATCAGACAGGAAATGTCCGTTTTGTTCAACACCACACACACATATATATATGTATGTATGTATGTATGTATGTATGTATATTACAAGCATAGTACACATAAAAATGATCAGATTATTAATGTATCGATTGCTATCAGAGTGTAGTATATGTGAGCACCGCCTAGGATCAAAGACCACTTTGATGAGGATACTCAATTTTTTTATAAACACATTCAAATTTAGGCCGTAACTGGGTCTAGTTGCTCCTATTAGCCAGGGAGATATTCCCTTGCTACAGGCGACTATGACAGAGATAATGTCAAGGTGTATTTTAAAAAGAAAATCAAAAATGTGTATGTGGGGGGAGGCATTTTTTTTTTTTTCAAGGGGAGAAAAATTATGAAATTTTTCAGGTAAGGACAAAAAGAAAAAACTATGTAAAATAAAGATATTACCAAGGTCTGATTTTTTTTTTGTATCCAATAAAAAAAAAATGTATAATGCAACATGTTATTGGTTTAATGTGGGGCTTATCACATAGATACATGTGATAAGGGCAAAAAATCATCCACTACCTTCAACCAGTATCATGAAGATTCCTGACTAGTGTATTGCAGAGGAGCTGTCTCAGTGTCAGGATCTCCAGGAGAAAGGTTACCTCATTTTTTTTGCTGCGTTCTGATATAAGATTTTGATTGTGCTTCAAACGACAATGTAAGCTTTTAATTGCATTTTTAACACGAACATAAGCTTTTAACCCTCTATCTATCAAAATGCACCAAACTGCCCGTCGATCAAAATGCTGGACCATTCGAAAAACAATAAATAAAAGTATTAAAACATCTTTGTAAATTATCATCCTATCTTATTAAAAAAAATCTGAACCAAGTCACCTTTAAGCACCCCAGGGGCAACCTGGATTTAGAAGGACATGTTTTGCTTTGCACCGTCAACATCCGGTTGTTTGTTAACAGATGATTTTTAGAGACATTTTTTAAATTATAAAACTAACTACTAACCCCAACCCTAACCCAACACCAAAATCTATTTTTAAATAAATACTTTTTGATATTAACTATCTGTAGAGGCACATGGAAAATAAATAAACATGTCTTTAATTTTAAGTTTTATTTAAAATAGCTAATTTTTTAAAATTAAAATCAAAAACTATTTTATCAGATTAGGAATTAAAATTTTTTTTCCTAATTTAAAAAAAAAATTCTTGTTAGTGTTGAAAAATATTCATCAACTTCTGATTAATAAGCAAAACTTGTGATTTATTAAAAGCAATGTTCTGGTGCCAGAGTGGCGATTGAGTGTGATTTACGATTGTCCCATGAAACTGTTAACTATTCCTGTGTAAACTTAATTTTTTTAAAGGTTTTTGTAAATAAAAAAAATATTTTTATCTAAAAAAACAAAAAAACTATTGAAATAAACAAAAAGTGCATCTGAAAATCATCTGATGAAAAAAAAAAAAAACGGATTTTGAAGGTGTAAATGAAAAACATGTCCTTCGGAATCCAGGTCGACCCTGGGGTGCTTAAAGGTGACTTGGTCTAAAAATCTATTATCAGAAGGCAACTTTTGAATAGTTACTTCACTTCCTTTTTGTAGAAAATTCAATGATTATTGAAGATGGCAGTGGTAGATAAAGGGTTAATTGTGCTTCAAATAACAGCATTTGTCAAGAGATAAATTTTACTAGCATTTAATAATACGTATGCATAAAAACAACATTAAACTCCACCCAATGATCAGAACATTGCTGAAGAAGAACATATACTACACTCTGATCCAAGGCTGAAATTATGGAAAGTGAAGCAAAGCAGCAAACAGAAAAAAAAGGTTACAATATTCAAAAGTGTAAGTAAATATGGAAATAAATCCAAAATGTAGAAAACAGAAAAACAAAATATTCCAAAAATATGAATTTATTCTTGATGGTGAAGTTGACGTTATAATGTTTCAGTTTTTTTTAACAAATCCTCATTAGGACTTGAGGTGGAAAGGATGTTGTGAGGTGGAAAGGATGTTGTGTGGTGAAGGTGGATGACTTCCAAAATTTGGGAGAATGGTTGGATGTGTATGAAGATAGGATGGTAACCAAAGTGTTAGTTCTAGAATTAACACTATTCTGACACTGGTTACTTCATACACAACCAACCATTCTCCATTTCTGCAGGTCCACCAAGTAAACATCCACGGTTTCACCCGGGTATCATACGGTGTGCTACAAATTGTGTGTACGCTGTATAGGAGTCCAGGGCGAACAATGTAAGCAAAACTTCCTTTATGGAGGCAAAATCCCCCTTTTTTTCCTCACACAATAGCTGGTAGACCGCAAAAGCACCGCCTGTAAGACACATGGGGATCACACATTCTATTTTTTTGACTGAACAAAGCCGATATACAAGCTCAGCTTTCTCAATCCATTCAATAATGGTTGTGTATGAAGAAAGGATGGTAACCAAAGTCAGCATAGTGTTAGTTCTAGAATTAACACTATTCTGACACTGGTTACTGCCCTTTCTTCATACACAATTTTTTTTTTGGTTTTGAACGCTTATAATCAAGTGTTTTATTTTCATTTTTTCCAAAACATCGTTATTCTGAATCGTTATAGTATGACACAAATATATATATATATATATAATAGTATTTGGTAATTTGCTTGAAGCATTGTTCACGTGGAAGGGTTGTGATAGCCGCTGTTCATTCAATTTCAATTTTATTCTTTTCATCTATTTATATATTTATGTATTTTTTTTATTTTTATGTATATATATATATATATATATATATATATATATATATATATATATATATGTATGTGTGTGTGTGTGTGTGTATAATATTCTAAATAAAGTAATCATATGTAATTATCTAACATTTAACAATCCATTCTCCCATTTTTCAGAAGTCATCCACCCTCACAAGACACATTTCTTCCACCTCAAGTCCTGATGAAGGTGTGTTATGACAAATGTCTAGCCACACTGAAGAGACGTGATACGTCGAAACACAGTGTCTGTGGATGACTATATATGCTCCCCATCCCCAAGGGGTTTGAGCACTTTGGAGGGAATTTCACTCATGACTGCCAACTAAAGCGTAAACGCAATGCTCTCCTATAAAAGGGATGGAGCACTCTATGGTGGCCTTTACATTCATACAGATGTGTATATTAAAATGGTTAAAATCCCCTTCCCATTCTGTAAGTGACAACAGCCGAGCGGTTAAGCTGTCCAACTGATGCTAAATCGATCGGGTTTCTATGCTGGTTGTAGGTAGCTTACAAATGTCTAGCCACACTGAAGAGACATGATATGTTGAAATGTTTTACCGCCCAGTCCTCTAGGAACTGTTTGAATGGTAGGGATGTAAAGGGTGGTCCGCCATCACTGCTGAGTTCTTCTGGGGCACCATAAGTCTGGAATATATCTCGACAAATTGAGTTGATCCTGGAGGCATTTGTTTGTCCGTGACTCAAGTGATATAGGATGAGTTAGCCAGCCTGTCAATCTGTCAGCACATACAAGGTATGTATGATTCCCAACATAGAATAGATCCATGGCGATCTGCTGAAATGGCCAATTTCATGAATGGATCATTCTTGATTTCTATATATACCAACTGTCTTGGACACTGCTTCAGTGGTACTTAGTTAGCTGCTGTTATTCAAACCAACAGTAGACTAACTGACTTCAATAATACGTTGAAATACGGTGTCTGTGGATGACTATATATATGAAAAAAAACAAAACGTTATGTCAAATTCTCCATCAAGAAATAATTCATCTTTTTGGAATACATTATGTTTTTCTATTTTCTATACACTATTCGTAAGTGTAGACGACTGAGAGCAAAAAAAGAAATCAAATGAAATGGTGTCAGATTATTTTCATTTTTGTGAATCTCCACAACATCAGCAATTTGAGAGTAACTGTTAGTCTGAAAATAAAATATGTGATCATGCAGTGACAAAAATATATAAAGAGATGCTCCAAAAGTGATGACTCTGAAGTCGGAAGAGAATGCTGGTTTCCACGGAAACTACAACAGATAGAGCACAAAAACACCAATGGATAGAGAAGGTTTTCAGCTATAAAACACTTATATTTTGTGAGGATTGGAGGTTTCTTCTTTGCCCTAACAAATAAGCCTTGTGGGTTATTTAATGCTAAATATATATCTATATATATATGTATGCGGACCTTCTTTTATATATATATATATATGTGTGTGTGTGTGTGTGTGTGTGTGTGTGTGTGTGTGTGTGTAGTGCAACGCCATGAAACCAAGAGGTCCAGCACATCAACATCTTCAAGGACAGCCTTCGCATGCAACGTCTGCGGTCGGGGCTATTTTTTGAACATTGGACTTCACTGACACAGAAAGGGGTGTAACTTCAGGGGCACAAGAAATATATAGTCTTCCAAGACTGTAATGCCGATGATTATATATATATATATATATATATATATATATATATATATATATATATATATATATGCTTGTGATATTTACTTAATGGTTAAATCTTTGAGGCTTAACACAAATTCTCAAAGATATGTGGTTCAAAGTTAACTGACCTGAAATAATGTAAAAGTTTTTAAAAATAAAATAACTAGTGCATTATATCTGTTATTCATTAATTTATCAACACTAAAAATTCCATTAAATTCGGTAAAGTCCTTGATTTTTGGTATTTTTTCTTTTGGACGGATGACATACGATGGTGGAATTTAGGTCCATTAAGTTCGATTAAACCTACTTAATAAATTCTACCCAAGTGTTATCTTTACAATTAAAAATATAAGGTACTAGTAGTGGCTACCCAGCATCACCAGGGTAGAGGAGAGGGGGGGAAATCTGGTGCATTGATTTGTTTACCTTTGAGATTTACAAATGCTGGACATTTTTAAGTAGAATTTCAATGCTATTTCTATGTATATTTTAATTTTTAGATATCTTTGAATATAAATCAAATCTTCCTAATTTTTGCACAAAAAGCAAGAACTGGTGATATTTAATGTGTATATATATATTTACTTTGTTGTTAATTGTTTTATTTTCATAGTTTCATCCGGACATACATACACACCAACTGCCCTTTATACATGTATAGATTTACTAAGCTTAGTTTAGTTGTAGGACAAGGCCAGAAGTATTGGGCACTTAGTGAGAATCAAACTCATTAACAATGATCAGCTAGATTAACTAATCAGTTATTAGTAAAGTAACCAACAATTAAAAAAAACAAACAATATAACTGAAAACATGTAAGTAGGGAGATAAGAAGAAAAAAAGTGGTTATATTGATGAAAAAAGAAGAGTTTGGAGTATTTAGATTATTCAGACTATTGTCCTCATCTTTATTGTTATCTACACAACGTTTCAGCCAATATGCTCTCCAGTCAGATTTGGTAACTTTCTCTTTGAACTTGGGAACCTTGTTGAACTCGAGAGCCTTCACAGAACTTCAAACCAAACCCTTTATTCAATGCACAGGGAGAGACTGTTCTGTGGCCCAGAGATGATTGGAGGTGTTGAGTTAATACAGTTCTAAGAGACAATCATCTCTGAGCTGCAGAGGAATGAAATATAATATTCCGAAATAAGTAAAAGAAAAAAAAAAGGGAGAGAAAAAAGAAACAAAAAAATATATATATATATATATATATGAAGAATTGAAAAAAAAAAAAAAAGAGACTGAAAACAGATAAGTAAAACTTGAATTGTTTTTCTTAGAAAAATTTCTATTTCTCGTTATCCACATATATTGGCAATTCTTAATTCTCCAGATTATTATTATTATTTTTGATCGAACAAAAAAAATAGATTATATATGAATAAATAAATTAAATTATAAAATACATTCTGTTTTTGCATTATTCTTTCAGCCCAAATTTTGATGTAATATTCTTTTCTCTTGATTATTGTTAACCTCTCTGAAGAAATAAAAATCTGGCGTATCACACACTTAAACGCACGAACGTAATATGGGCTATAGTAACATAAAATAATTAACACAGCTTAAGACTTGTACTCAGTCATGGTTAAAAGACTGAGAATAGTCTACCCCCAAGGATTGAATAAAGGGTTTGGTTTGAAGTTTTGTGAAGGCTCCCAATTACAAGAAGGTTCCTGAATTTGAAGAGAAGTTTCCCCGAGTTTGAGATTGTTCCCAAGTCCAATAAGAAACACCTGAAGGAGACATTGGCAAAAACATTGTGTAGATAACAATAAAAATCTTGTAGAATAATCATTAGTTCCAATTACCATCGAATTGGTAAGACAAGGCAACAATAAAGATGAGGATGATAGTCTGAATAATCCAAATTATCAAGCCTCATCTCAAAAACTTAGAGAAAAAGAAGAGTTTGAGACAACATTGAAAAAGATTCATAAATTAGTCAAGACAATGTTCTCATGCAAGGTTTTGGTTATTTTTTTTTTCTTTCTTTCTGAAAAATGTTAGAATTTTTGCAAGCACGAGCAAAAGTATGTGCAATTAAGAAAGATATGTGATATACTGACATGCAATTAATGGCTTTAGCAATTGTACCTTTCATGACTCAGTACAAAAAAAAGAAGCTCTCTAGAAATAAAGTTTGTTTTCTATGTTGAACAAGAACAGCAAAACAAAAGAAAGAAAAACTTCTCTTCATTAAGAAATTGCAGATCACTACAAATTACAAAACACAAATCACAAAACAAAGAAGTTTGACAAAAAAACATTTAAAACAATCTTAGTTAACGTATCTATCTTGTAGAATAATCATTAGTTCCAATTACCATCGAATTGGTAAGACAAGGCAACAAATAGTCGTAACTGAATACAATTCTATCATGCATAATGCATACTACTGCAGAATGCCAGGGTATTTATAAAGCCTCATAACATCATAGAAACCAAGCAGACAATCAGGACTCAAGGAATGGAATCATCCAAATACATGAATGGGCTATTCTAATGAATGATAGAGAAGGTTGGCAAGAGATTGTCATGGATATCCGTGCTAATTGCACGACATGATGATGATATCTCTTAATATTGTTCGCATCTGAAACATTTGACCTTTTGGAGTTTTTCATAGACCTTTATATTCACCTTCCCCACATAGCTATTAAATCTAACAACTGGGTTCATGACTTTTTGTAATTTTTGGGTGTAAAATGAGTTCTAGAGTTTCCCTACTCCTAAAAATTGGTTTATAAAAGCATTTTTTTCCCAAGGAATCTAAAAATGCTATAAAAAAAGTCTTAAAGTCAACCAATTTTAAGTTATTAATGATTTCTGATTTTTTCTTAGCAAGATCAATATCCTGATGTGGCACTGCGTCTATGACAACAATTTTTTCTATTATTATTTCACATATATTTAACATTATTAAGTGGAGTTTTGCAAGTCATGGATTGCTCATCCACCTGGGCTCTATCCTTAAGCATCATGGGTCGCCACCCACAGCCAACAGATGGCACCATTGGGGGAGTCTTACAGAGGTGTAGTCGGTGCATTCTAATGCCCCACCGGCAGGGCGGTATTTCATCAGAGAGATCAGACTTCTATATGGTTGATAATCTATCAATAGCGGTCTATACTTTGCCTATGTGTATGTTAATATTGCTTTCAACTGATTTCAAAGGTTTGTCATTTAATAAGATGGAACCATCTTGTTTGATTTTTCTGTCGCTAGCCATCCCTATTGGCTATAGCTGCTGGCATGTCCTTCATATAGCATATGGAATGGGCACAGAGCTGATTGATGTAGGTTATTGTTAGTCGGCCTACACTGGTGTGCCCATGTGTAGGTCTCCACAGGAGAATGTCCTTGCTTGTCCAGCAGTGTCTTGTTCATCTTAGAGCACTGTACCATTCCAAAAAGTAATAAAGGTAATGTTTCATATAATAAAATAAGATAACTTAAAAACCATTATATCTACTATATGCAGAGCTTTTGTCTGGTAAAAGACAAATTGGTCGCCCCCAGCTACGATTCAAGGATGTCTGCAAGAATGATCTCAGGTGCTTTGGCATTGCCCCTTCCAGCTGGGAAAATTTAGCTCAGGACCGCCCTTGGTGGCGGCAGAATCTCCGTAGAGGACTGTTCATGTCAAAAGTCACCCTGACGCAACATCATGAAGCTAAGAGGTCTAGAAGAAAGCAGCGGCAACAAAGCACCGGCACATCAACATCTTCAGGGACAGCCTTCAAATGCGACATCTGTGGTCGAGAATGTTTTTCAAACATTGGACTTCACAGTCATAGGAGGCGCTGTAACTTCAGGGACACAAAAACTTTATTATAGTCTTCCGAGACTCAGATGCCAATAATAATAATAATAATTGTTTACTATTATTACTACTAAAGTCATGGGAAATGGACTCATCGTCCCGAGTTCAAATCTTGGATGTGGTAACTGCATTTCACTTAGCGCTAATACCCTTGGGAAAGGTATGAATCCTACTCTCCCTCCAGCTATGGGCAAATAGTAGGGCAGACTGGGCTCTTTAATCTTGGTTAGGCAACCGGTCTAGGAGAAGGAAAACTGTGAATTCAAACCTGTTAAACTCCGCTTAAGAAATTGACCTTGTGTCACATCCTGCTCATGCGGAGGAGGTTGGTCAATCTATTACTACTACTACTTGGATAATGAAAATAAGATGAAAAGAAAACTATTTAAAACAATTATAATTATAATACTTTATTTAAGAAATTGAGACATCAAGATTATTATGTCTATTCCTACTACTAACACAACTACAACTGCTACTACTACTATTACTATTCTACTACACAGGCAAGAAAAATAAGATAAAAAGAAACACTAATGAAATTCATAAGGACATTCAGACAATTTAAAACTATTACGTCTATTACTACTAGATATAAAATATTATCATTGTCTATATTTACTTAGTATTACTTAGTATGAGATATAGCCAAACAGTGGAGAAATAGAGACAAAAATGTTATTATTAAGGATTTATTTGCTTGCTTTGAAAATCACCATAAGAAATCCTTGTTTGTTTTTGTTTATTTTTATTTTTTACTGGAGTTGATTATTATTCCAAGACTTGATAAGAACTCATTCTTTATGTTGCTTTTCATAAAACCATAATGTTTCTGCTAATGTGGTCCATTTTGTCTTCTTATCCCATCAAACTGGACCACATATGTTACATAAATAAAATATTATATTTAATTTAAAATTATCTTTAACTCTTTTGATGTGGCACATTTGGCAACAAACAAACACACACACACACACACACACACATATGAATACACCCACACACACATATAAATATATATCTACAGACAAACACACACATATATAAATAGACAGATACACACACATTTATATATACATACACATATATAAATATATACACACACACACACATATATATATATATATATATATATATATACACATACACACATAAATATATATACACACACACATAAATATATATAGACACACATATATATATATATACACACACAGACATACACACATATATATATATATAGACACACACACACTCATATATATACACACACATATATATATATATAATAAATGAATATATATTATTTTGTGAATATATATCTAATTACATGGTTATCCATGAAATTAAATATATATTCATAAACTACTATATATATATTTATTATTATTATATCCTAGATATTGAGCACTCTCCTAATAATACTGTCAATATTGGTCGAACCACAAACTCACCAAGTGAGATAGTGATAACCATTCATTATTGCAATATATATAAGTAAACCACCATGTTATTTGGTGTTAGAGGTGATTCTAAGCTAGACCTTTTTTAACAATGGAATGTTAAAATTGGTAAAGTCCATTTGAGAGCTCAATATACCAGTAAATTTTCCATCCCTTCATTGGCAAGAGAATCCCCACCATTTTTGAGACCATTCCAATCAGTCTGATGAAGCCTATATATATATATATATATATATATATATATATATATATAAAAGCAATTGGTAATTTGCTTGAAGCATTGTTAAGTGTGTTATGATATACTAATATTTTGAAGGCCAGTACAATGCGTATGAAAAATAAAAACAAAAAGAGAAAAATAACATTTTTTTGTTTTTATTTTTCATACGCATTATACTGGCCTTCAAAATATTAATATATCATAATATATATATATATATACAGGGTGTCCATAGAGTCCTGCTTCAGGTTGAAAATGTATCAACGAAGATGGCGGTCATGTTGATGTACAATAATTAACTCTTAATACCCTATTCCACCCGTCCAGAAGTCACATTCGTTTTCCTAATCTACCCCTTTGTTTAAATGTCATATTAAATATATTTAGAAGTCTTTGATTTAAAGGAAATAACAGGTAACTTTAAATGAAAAGGCCATTTTTAGCCAGTTTTTGATAAATCCTTATAGGAATGGGGCTCTGAACTTGGAAAATTCTCAACAGGATGTTAAGAGTTAATATTAAAACTTTAAGAGTTGAACTTTTAAATGATTTTTTATGAAAAGATTTTATCATTTGTACAATGTAAGTTATTAGATGTTCAATTTTAAAACTGTTTCAAGACTTTGTAGACACCCTGTATATATATTGAAATTATCGCAACAGTTAGACCACACAACAGGTTAATAAATAATACAAACAAAAACATTTGTGAGATGTGAGAGCAATCTGGAAATAAAATTAAAAGCAAGATATTTTAATAATGGCAGTGCAAATTGTGACGGGTCATGAATGGTACGTAGCAAAACAAGGAGAAGACAAAAGTGTTGAAGGAATTTGGGACAGAAGAATGGTTTCTACCTTGGATTCAGAACTGCTTTTTGAATCTTTCGACAGAATCTGTCAGGGGAAGAAAAAACATTAAAATTCATAACAACAACATTATTATCATATAAATAAACAGAGAAAATCTGTTAGTCAACATGCATGTATCAAAATTTTGAAAATCTGTTAAGAAATCATTTGTAAATCAAAGAAGAAAGTCAAGAAATTGAATTATTTTTTAATCAAATTAAATTACCACAACCAGAAAATTCAGAAACAATTATCGGCAAAAAGCCATTCCAAAACAAACCGTGTTTACAACTTATCATATCGTCGTGTAATAAAAGTCACTAGAAGAGGAATATTAACCTACTCTAAACAAATCATAAAATCTAAGAAGTCCGTTTAGTGTAGGGGTATGGGATCGGCCTGTCAGCTTGGCAGTCCGTTTTCAAATCACGCACAGGGCGGTCTTCCGATCTATAGCTCTGCTGATGAGGCCTAATAGGCCGAAATGTACATTCAGAGATTGATTTTTCTCGATTTGTTTAGCCATACATTTAATAGGTATTCCCGCCTAATTCATTATTAATTAATTAATTTTCAAAATTAGGTACGACTCCAATTAAGCACTTATTCTCCCAAAAATTATCGGCAAAAAGCCATTCCAAAACAAACCGTGTTTACAACTTATCATATCGTCGTGTAATAAAAGTCACTAGAAGAGGAATATTAACCTACTCTAAACAAATCATAAAATCTAAGAAGTCCGTTTAGTGTAGGGGTATGGGATCGGCCTGTCAGCTTGGCAGTCTTCTCTTAGACTGGTTGCATAACCAAGACTAAAGAACCATGACTGACCTACTATTTACTCATAGAAGAGATGAATTCATGCCTTTCCCAAGGGCATTAGCACAAAAGGAAATGCAAACAGCTTTATCCAGAATTTGAACTTGATTTGTCAAATAAGTATGTGTATGTATTTATCTAATCCTTCCGCATGAGCAGGATGTGGCACAAGGTCAATTTTTAACAGGTTTAAAATCAGTTTTCTTTCTCATAGACTTGTTTCATTACCAAGGTTAAAGAGCCAAGTCTGCCCTACTACTTACCCATAGCTGGGGGCAGATAGTTGGATCCATACTTCCCATTAGCACTATTATCAAAAAAAAATGTGTCCTCCATGCACAAGTATTTAAGTTTTAATATAATGAAATATCATATTGAATTAAAAAGACTAATGAAATTAAATATGAACACAAAAAAGTTTGCACTTATTTTTACTTTATTCTAATTGATTTCAATATAATAAAATCTATATAGAATTGCTTTTAATATGTTTGAGAATAAAACAATATTAGAAATCAATAATACCAAGTAATTATTTATTAAAACCGGTATGCAAATTATTCATACCATATACTATGTAAACATTTCTGGACTGCTGTTTTGACCTTATTTGGTCTCCTCAGCCATGTATACCACAATCTCTATCACTTGAGATTGAAACAGCAACTATAGAATGCAGAGCTGAAACGAACTGTCACACAACACTTTGAACACTTTTCCCTGAAAATACACTTTGTAAACTTAACTTAAATTCACATTTGCACCAATAAATTATTAACCTGAATATATAACTATATTCGCCTTATACCTTTCCTGAGTAGCAGAAAACACTATTGTTACTATCTCCTGGTTTACTTTATTTCTGTTAAATTAAATTACCACAACCAGAAACACTGGACAGCTGTTTCGACTTATTTGGTCTCCTCAGCCATGTATACCACAATCTCTATCACTATGCAGAGCTGAAACTCTACCTTTGGGTTGCCAGTCTATGCCACACATAGGGATGGCCAAATCATGGTAATGGCATGCTTCCGCATAACCTTAATTTGTCTTGGAGACAATCACATAACATTCCAGAGATTAGAATAGAAATAAAAAAGTCATCGGTATCAGCCAGTCAGTGAGGGAGTCTATCCCCTTTTCAATAGCGCTAGACCAAGGAGATTGTTTTTAGCATCTGAGGTGGAGCGCCACACCTACCATCAGCTCCTTACTTTACCGCACAGATCCCTGTGCTACTCATATGCTGAGTTAGCGAGGACCGGTACTGAACTAGGAACCTTGTAGTTTCTAGCCGAATGCTCTACCGACTGAGCTAACCAAGGGGCCGGGTTAGAATAGAAATAGAAATTTTTTTTTTTTTTAAATAATAAAAATTTTTTAAAAAATCATTATTTAATTTCAATTTTTAAATTTAATTTTTAAATCTAATTTGAATTTAATTTTTAAATCTAATTTTTAAATCTAATTTGAATTTAATTTTTAAATCTAATTTGAATTTAATTTTTAATTTTGATTTAACTTTTAACATCCTAAACCACCTCATTCCGTCCGGCCAGAAGTCACGTTCGTTTTCCTAATCTACCCCAAACGATTGCCTTTGTTAAAATGTAATATTAAACCTATTTAGAAGTCTTAAATTAAAGGGAAATAACAGGTAACTTTAAATGAAAAGGCCATTTTTAGCCATTTTTTTAAATAAATCTTAATAGCAATGGATTTAGAAAATTCAACAGGATGTTAAGAGTTAATCTTTATATACTTTTTAATTTAAATTTTTAAAAAATGTTTTATACATGGAAAAATCTGGATTTTATGAGAGTATACTTTTTTTTTTTTTTACTTGTCACAGGAACTCTCCTGTGCAGAGTGGTAGAAAAAGCTAAACTAAATTCCAGGGGACCTTCTCCTAAGACATCCCCCTCACCTGAAAGTGATAAGGGCTAGGTTTAATTCCTGGTAGCTGAGGTGACCCACATAGGTAATGCTGATGGAATCTTAGTAATTCTTAAACTTGTGGCTATAGGAAACTTGCTATCTGCATGGCACCCCACATTAAATATATTGTTACATATTATGTGGTGTCATGGGTTGTTGACAAGACCCTGTAGTTAGTTTGAAATAGGTTCATTGGAGTTGAAAGCGTAGATGGGTAGATTTACGTAGGATGACCCCAACTGATCTCTAGAAGGGTACAAATCTCACACACCATGAGATTTAGTTTTCAACCTGACGTTAAGCAAAGAGAATGCCTATCTCTCTGTTGGGTTTGTTATCTCCCCCGCACGGAAGAACATGGGCTTGAAGAATAAATCTTGATCAAGAAAATAAAAGTCTTGTGAGTTGATTAATTGCATGACTAAAAAACTAGTCCTTAAAAGAAGTCCTTAGAACATGATGGCCAGAGAGGAAGAACAGAAAACAGCCACACAAGATAGCAGGAAGAAATGAAACAACAAGTAAGTCTCTGTCTCTGTCTCTGTCTCTTTTTCTCTCTCTTTCACCCTCTCTCTTTCTCTCTCTCTCTCTTTTTCTCTCTCTCTCTTTCACTCTCTCTTTCTCTCAAAAAAAAAACTAGCCCTTAGAAGAAGCAGAAGACTAGACGACAAGATGACAGCAGAGGCAGTAAAGAAGAAATGAAGAACAAATAAGTCTCTGTCTCTCTCTGTCTGTCACCCGAGTCTCCTCTCTCATGGATGATGGGGTATACAACATCATAACAACAACATTATTATCATATAAATCGACGGGGCAGCCTAAAGTCGGTATCAGCCAGTCAGCGAGGGAGTCTATCCCCTTTTCAATAGCGCTAGACCAAGGAGATTGTTTTAGCATCTAAGGTGGAGCACCACACCTACCATCAGCCCCTTACTTTACCGCACAGATCCCTGTGCTACTCATACGCTGAGTTGGCGAGGACCAGTATCGAACTAGGAACCTTGTGGTTTCTAGCCGAACGCTCTACCGACTGAGCTAACCCGGACCATTATCATATAAACAGAGAAAATCTGGTGGCTGAAAAAAGAAAATAAGAAAAAAAAAGAAGATTTTGTGTCGGAGGTCACATGGAAGTTATTAGTAGGTATGTTTACCAAGTTCATAACAGAATAAAGCAAAGGAGTTAAAATAAGACTAGACTGTATGACACATAAAATCAATTAATCAGACATTCTAGATAAATACGTTTCCAAAGACTCAGCACTAAATCGGTTTTAAAAAGAATCACTTCTCTAAGATTCTAATATATATATATATATATATATATATATATATCTCAAAGAAAGAAAGACTTAACAGTCATTCTGTTATATTTTTATTTCGACCAGAAACTAAAATCGGTTTTTTAAAAAGAATCACTTCTCTAAGATTCTAATATACATATATATATATATATATATATATATCAAAGAAAGAAAGACTTAACAGTCATTCTGTTATATTTTTATTTCGACCAGAAACTAAATCGGTTTTTAAAAAGAATCACTTCTCTAAGATTATAATATATATATGTATATATATATATATATATATATATATATATCTCAAAGAAAGAAAGACTTAACAGTCATTCTGTTATATTTTATTTCGACCAGAAACTAAATCGGTTTTTTAAAAAGAATCACTTCTCTAAGATTCTAATATATATATATATATATATATATATATATCAAAGAAAGAAAGACTTAACAGTCATTCCGTTATATTTTTATTTCGACCAGAAACTAAATAGGTTTTTAAAAAGAATCACTTCTCTAAGATTCTAATATATATATATATATATATATATATCAAAGAAAGAAAGACTTAACAGTCATTCCGTTATATTTTTATTTCGACCAGAAACTAAATAGGTTTTTAAAAAGAATCACTTCTCTAAGATTCTAATATATATATATATATATATATATATATATATTATATATATTTATCTCAAAGAAAGAAAGACTTAACAGTCATTCCGTTATATTTTTATTTCGACCAGATACTCAAACAATGATACTAGCCTCATCAGACGGATCATATATATATTATATAATATATATATATATATATATGCTTAATTGGAGTCGTACCTAATTTGAAAATTTAATTAATTAATAATGAATTAGGTGGGAATACCTATTAAATGTATGGCTAAACAAATCGAGAAAAATCAATCTCTGAATGTACATTTCAGCCTATTAGTTGGCAGTCCGGTTTCAAATCACGCACAGGGCGGTCTTCCGATCTATAGCTCTGCTGATGAGGCCTAATAGGCTGAAATGTACATTCAGAGATTGATTTTTCTCGATTTGTTTAGCCATACATTTAATAGGTATTCCCGCCTAATTCATTATTAATTAATTAATTTTCAAAATTAGGTACGACTCCAATTAAGCACTTATTCTCCCAAAAATTATCGGCAAAAAGCCATTCCAAAACAAACCGTGTTTACAATATATATATATATATATATATATGGGGTTAAGTAAACAAACAAATGTGTTTATTTTTTTATATGGCTTTAAGCCGACAAGTTTTGGAGATATGCGCTTAATTGAAGTCATACCTAATTTTTGAAAAATTAGTTAATAATCAATGAATTTAGGCGGGCATATATGTTCAAATAGTTTTAGCCTTTATTTGAACATATATGCCCGCTAAATTCATTAATTATTAACTAATTAATTTTCAAAAATTAGGTATGACTTCAATCAAACACATATCCTCCAAAAATATATATATATTATATGTGAAATAAATATTTAGAACAAACACATGATGTAAAATTCGCTGACAGAATTCTTTTTCGACCCTTTATTGAAGTGGTCTTCATCAAGAGCGAGTTGTGTCGGATTCACTTCCATTCAATTTCATTCATTTTTCATATTGTCTTTTGAAAAAACAAAAATACCAGGATTTCTACATCTTATCGGTGAATATCGTGGTCTACAGTGCTGGGATTTTTAACTTTTTGATACTTTCTTTTACATTTTTATACACATTTACATCAAACTCTTTTGAGTTTTCTTTGTGGACTATAATGCTTCTGATTTTAATAAAATAAAAAAAATTTATTTTATTTTATTTTTATAACAGAATACGCATTTTCTAAATTAAAAAAAAAACAAAAAATTTTAATTTAAAAAAAAAAAATTCCGGCTATAATATTGAACATTTCATCTGCACAACTTTCGTCTTATAACGGTCCATTTCACTGTTCCTCTATCATGTGCAACTCGCTCTTTGATGAAGACCACTTCAATAAAGGTCGAAACAGAATTCTGTCAGCGAATTTTACATCATGTGTTTTGTTTTTTCTAAATATTTATTTCACACTGTCGGATTCACTTCCATTCATTTTTCATATATATATGTATATGTGTGTGTGTGTGTTTGTGCGCGTGTGTACCAGATGTGTTAATTGCTTTTAATGCCTTTTGGTTTTGGTCTAAGATGATTTTATATATATATATATATATATAATATATATATATAATATATATATATAACATATATATTATTTATCTCAAAGAAAGAAAGACTTTTACAGTCATTCCGTAATATTTTTTATTTCAACCAGAAACTCAAACAAGGATACTAGCCTCATCAGACGGATTATTATATATATATAATATATATATATATATATGTATGTATTGTATGTATATGTGTGCATGCGTGTTGTACCAGATGTTGTTAATTGCTTTTAATGCCTCTTGGTTTTGTCTAAGATGATTTCTAAAAACCATGTCGTCTACAACTTTGGCAAATGAAAAATGTTAGAGAGACTTAATAACATTTAGGATTCTTTTTTTTTTTTTGCAGTTTGTGCAAACATCTAAAACAAATACATCTTTAATAAATTAGATAAAATGTTAACAGTGAAATGAATCATTTTTAAACAAGCAAACAGTAAAAGGTAAACTAAGAAGTTTGAGTTGAAACAGAAATTCTCTTATATAGATATACTAGAAAAAAAAAAAAATCAACCCGTTGGTCTCTCTCTTTT
>CM042171.1:67149342-67173221 GCA_023376005.1 Doryteuthis pealeii
CGGAGGATACTGCAATTAATCATATTTGATTAATCAAGTGGATTTAACTGAGATCTTATGGTGAAACTCGAGTAGGTTTAATTTAGGTACCTTTATGATAATAAATTCTCTACTAATGTACTGAGCACATTATATTTGTTATATTGCTGTCTTATCATTGTGAACTTGCATCCAACTCATTGTGACCATTTCACAGTAAGTCACTTTTTCCCACAAACCATATTATATATATTATATTAATATTATATTATATATATATGGGATAGCAAATAAGAACAGTGTTTAATCAATTAGAAGAGTTAAAATCATATACAATATTATGGGACTATAATAAGTTACTCAAGTTCCATGTGTTGAATAGTAAAAAATTGTTTTGTCAAGTTGTTGTATATATGAGGTATTTTATTAATTTGGATCTTTTTATTGACACTTATTCAAAATATACATGCTTATTGGTATCAATGCACGTGGCATTCAGATGTAAGAAATAGTTATAAATCTATCTATATCTATAATATATATTATATATATATATATTTGTTGGCTGCACTCTTGCAAAAGTAAAACCATTTCCTGTTTTTTTCTTATATAAATTTAAAAATATAGTGGCTTATTGGTAATAATGCACGTGGCATTAGATATAAGAAAATAGTTATAAAATTATCTAATATATATAATATATATATATATTATATATATATATTTGTTGGCTGTCAACTTATGAACGAGTAAAACCATTTCTGTTCTTTGTTCTTATTTTAATAAAGAATTTTTTTCATAACTTGAGTGCCAGTAGCATTTTGACATGTATTCTTGTATTTTTTGAGATGATCACCAGGCAGCCCTGGAGAGACATATCTTCACATACTATATGTTGGAACTTCTCCACTTTGGAATGTTGCTGGACTGAAATTCTTTTTATACCGCTTCAATTTTTGGTGTTATTTGGTTGGACTAAAGACCGGTAAGGGTGGCTCTCCAGCCAGGTCTTATTACAGCTACTTTCTCCTAGTCAAATATATCATATATATAAAGTAACACATATATATGAAGGTAGAATAAGGATGAAAGAAACAAATCAGACCAAAATGTGTAGTATATTTCGCTGGAGTTTTGAACTCAGCCTCTTCTACTTTTTCAATACTCCATGAATATACTACACATTTTTGTCTGAGTTTTGTTTTTCATTCCTTATTTTACTCATTCTGTCAGATTCATTCCAACCCCTTTCCTCATATTATATATATATATATTTATATATATATACGAATCGATGGCGGAAAAAAGTCACATCATGTTTATGTAGTTGCGCACTTATGATTGACAAGTTGATTTGGCGAGTTTCATGTGTAGCGTGTCGGTTTGGCCTGGGGTAGAGTCTCTGACTTTGCATCCTGGGTTCGCCGATTCGATCTCTGATCTCTGTCGGGGGGAGATCGTAGGTATACACTGCTGATGAGACCAAAATTAGGTCGAAACAGCTGTACAGTGTTCCTCACGTCGCACATGGTATTCGCCGAATTTGCTGGTCAGGATTAATTAAAATTATATAAATAAAAATTTCTCTCCACAAAAAATAAAAAAATAAAAAAATGACATATTATATATATTATATATAATATATATATATATATATTAAAATGGACAACTTTACAATTTTGCAATCTCTTGATCATCAGGTAAGTGATTGTGAGAATTAAAAGTATGATTTACATGATTTTATTTATTTATTTTTTATATTATTATTATTATTATTATTATTAAATTGGCTCTACAAGATTTATTTTTTGTACTAAGCATTGTTTCATTTTCTACTGATAGCAAAGCCATATCAGTTTTTGAATTGAAGTTATAGTTTTTATTTTAGAATTGGTTTAGGAATAAAAGTCTAATAAAAAAGGAATATATATTTGATACAACTTAATATTAAAATGAAAAATTGTATAAACTTAACAAAAAAGAAAAAAAAGATGGTTCAGTTTATTTATTTATTTATTTATTTGTTTTGTTTTGTTTTGTAGTGCTTTTTTCAATTTATTTTTTATCTGAAAGCTTTTAACTTGCTATTTGTTTGTGGTTATCAAGTGGGGTGGATTCCTCCCCTTGTTTTTAATAAAACATACATCTATATCTATATCTATATATATATATATATATATATAAGTGCTGAAAAGTTCATATGCTGACCAAGATACACTCATAGAATATGACCAAATGAGGTTTATTTTTCAACTTAGCCCCCTTGTAGTCCACACACTTCTTCCATTGGTGTTGCAGTGCTTGGATCCCCTGGTCAAAATAGTCATCAACATCAGATATGATGTCATCATATAAGCTTTTCAGCCTATCCTTGTACAATATATATATATATATATATATATATATATATATCCAATAATATCAAATACTCACCTTCATATTAAAATGTATGCATGTGTGTATATCTAAATATTTAAACAAATATTTGTGTGTAAATGTGTGGGTCATAAAAGTCAAACACCCCAAATGGTTTCTTTGATTTGTGTATGTATATATATATATATAATATATATATATATTGTATATATTTTTTCGTGACACATATTTGTAGTCCATCAGTAAAATGTTTCAACTGCTACTACTACTACAGGTGAGGCTGAGTGAACTGGAAGAGTCTCAAAATTCAGAAGACGCAGAGCCAGAAGATATTCCCAGACAACGTAAACGCAGAGTACGTGATCACCTAGTGTCCTCTGTTTGCCTTGTCCACTGTTAGTTGGCGGTTGCGTAACAACCTCTTCCTGAAAATTGCACAGTGTTAAAAAAAAAGACTAACCTTTAGTGTTTTATGATTATTAGATAAAATCTTCTTGCTCTCTCTCTCTCTCACTGCAAAAGTCACAGAAAACTCAATCTATTGCTGCTGCATGATTTAACGCCTAATTTGCATATTGACCCCTAACTTCCGACCCCCTCCCTAAAAAAAAGAAAAAAAAAATTCGACCTGAACTTTCTCTTCAGTCCGTTAGTGCTTTGTAGTCAGAACTTATATTCATTTATTTGTCTGAATTTTTTGAGATGAGGCTTGATGTGTATGATTTTGATTTTTCAGACTATTGTCCTCATCTTTATTATGGTATGTAAAATCACAATGTTTCGGCTGCTGTATCCTCCGGCCTTCCTCAGGTGTTTCCCGTGTATCCATCATCATTATTTGAATAAGATCTTCAAAAGTTCTTTGGCATCTTGTTTTATCGACAGCCAAACTAGTAAAAATGTCATACAATACTTAAAATTAATTTATTTTCTGAAAAGTTACATTTAACAGAAATGATTACATTGTTATATCATTAAAAGTGTTCTTGAACAAATTTCAGAGAATATCAAGTGATTTTTAATTTCAAACAGAATAAAAACTATGTTTAAAACTCACTTTTCACATAATGAGTTTATAACACCCCAATATTGATCTGGTACAGCAAACCATTCACAGTCGCCTGGACCAATGTTCACAGAACAAAAATTGTTATTTTCCTGATGTCCTATCAAACAAAAAATAAACATCACATTTAAAATACTTCATATTTGACAAAACTAAAGTTTTGAATAAACAAATGATTTATAAAGGCGTAGATTTTTTTTTTTTTTTAGTATTTTACTAAGGTAAAAAGTAAACCTACCTGGTGTATGTGAACCAGGGACTTTCATATATAGCTGTACAGTATTCATTCCTAGGTTGGGTAATGGCTATGCTCGGATAGAAAAAGAACACCTGAGGAAATCCGGAGAATAAAGACTGTTGTTCTCATCTTTATTGTGGTATTTAAAAACACAACATTTCAGCTGCTGTATCCTCCAGCCCTTCCTCAGGTGGCTCCCTGTCTATCCGAGTATAGCAATGACCCAACCTGGGAAATCATTTTGAATAGTTTGACTATTGATCAGGCAAGGTGTTGAAGTCAAACTATTCAAAATGATTTCTGAAGTTGGGTCATAGCTATGCTCGGATAGACAGGGAACACCTGAGAAAGGCCGGAGGATATAGGCTGTTGTCATCATCTTTATTGTGGCATGGAAAAACATAACATTTTGGCTGCTTTATTCTCCGGCCTTCTTTAGACGTTCCATGTCTGAACATAGCCATGACACAACCTGAAGATCTCATTCAAATAATAACGTCATTGTTTTTGCCAGGATGTGTCACAAGAACATCTGTCAAACTATATAACACACACACACACATGCACATATATGAATATATATATATCCATCCACACATGCACACACACATGCACACACACACATATATATATATATCCACACAAGTACGAAAACACAATGAGATTAAATGGATAACATGCCTAAGAATGCATATCCATGGTCTCAATAACAATATAGGATTTCTCAAAGCATACAAATATTTTCACAACACCAGCACCACCACCCCAGCGGAAACCACAAGAAGTGACCATGATGAACAATAAAGACAAAACAAACAACTATAAACAAACCAATTAAAAACCGCTGCCAAAAAAACACCCACCCAAGAAGATGAAAGAAACAAGGTCACAAACAGAAACCGTCCACACACACCCAACAAATGACACGACTACTATAAGAAAAGCCAGCCACCTTAGTCAGACCCATGTTCCAATGAAGAGAAGATAGCACTCTCGAAACAGAATAAAACGAAACTTAACACTTAAAAAAACGAGTTTCTAATATTTTTAATGCTTCACACTTGTAGAATAATGATACTAAGTCGAATTACCGTCGAATTGGCAAGACAAGACAGCAAGCAGTCGTAACTGAAATACGATTCTGGTTTGCTGCTAAGACTACTGCAAAATGGCAGGATTTATGGAGCCTCAGAGGATCATACAAAATAGGCAGCCAATCAGGACTCAGGGAATGGAATCACCCAAATGCATGAGTTGACTGTTCTGAATTCCCATAAGTACCAGTTGTCTTGACACTGGTTCAGTTGTGCTTGGCCAGTCACATTGTTCAAACCAATAGTAGACTGACTTCAATATAACTAAAGCCCAAACAAAATATATCATGCAAAATGGGTTACCAACATCCTTGTAATTGATATTTATATTAATTGATTGGCTCCTAATCATGTTTCTATGCCCGGATAGACAGTGAACGCCTGAGGAAAGCTGGTGTATACAGTGCCCGAAATGTTGTGTTTTTACATACCACAATGAGTAGAACAGTCCAAAAAATCAAAATTATATTCATTTATTTAGTTTTCACTTCTGTCTTTAGTAGCCATTAATGCTTTTCGGTCCTTAGCCTCCTAGACTCTCAGTTTCTCTCTACTTAGGTTCACAAAATTCACTAAAAAGAAATGTTTGAGCACTCAAACTTCACTCCAGAACAAAAACCATCACCATATTCAATTAAGAGAAAAGACTCCAAATGTTCACTATATTAACTCTTTATCTACCACTGCCATCCGCAGTAGCCATTGAATTTTCTACAAAATGAAAAGAACTAATTAAAAGTTGCCTCTCTGGAAGAAGACTTTTTTTTTTAATAAGGTTGGATGATAATTTACAAAGATGTTTTAATACTTCTATTTATTGTTTTCGGGCTTTTTGGGGTTGGCTGGCATTTTGATTGTCGGGGGGTTTGGGGCGCTTTGGTATATAAAAGATTAAACCGTTTATTCATCATCATGTTGTGATTACAGATTTCTATGATTCTCTTTCACAACCCATCCCTATTGTTCAGTTAAGAAAAAAAGGAAGGAAAACTCTAAGTAATTGACCTTGTGTTACATCCTCCTCATATTAAGAGGTTGGTGAATATATATTCAATTAAGACAAAGGCTCTAAATGTTCACAATATTAAACCCTTTATTCATCATCATTCAGTGGAAGCGTGTGCTGTAATGGTTAGAGTTGTAGAAAATGGACTTGTGAACTCGAGTTCAAATCCTGGACGAGGCTGTTTGCATTTCACATAGCACTAATACCCTTGGGAAATATATGCATCCAACTACTCTTCCTCCAGTTAGGCATGTGGTGTAATGGTTATCGGAAATGGACACTAGGTCCTGAGTTCAAATCCTGGACTAGGCTGTTTGCATTTCATATAGCACTAATACCATTGAGAAAGGTATGCAGCCAACTATTCTCCCTCCAGCTGTGGGTAAATAGTTGGGTGGACTGGGCTCTTTAACCTTGGTATGGCAACCAGTCTAGGAGAAGGAACTGACCTGGAGTGGTTAGGGTCCATCCGTTAAGAATGAATTTATTTCAAAACTTTATCAGCATTAAATGACCCACTGAGGTTGATATACTGTAAAACAAAACAAACCAACTAAGAGAAGGAAAACTCAGAATTCCAACTCCGCTTAAGAAATTGATCTTTTATCACATCCTACATACCTACCTATCTTCATTCTTGGGATTTGGTATATGTCACTCAAGTGGGGAAGGAATAGATTAAGCTAAGTATGGAAAGATTGCTAAATATATATTTATAGAATCATAATTAATTGCAAATAGATATTGGGGTGGGTGTGATATTTTAGGATTATTATTCAATAGTTATCTCCGTTGAAAAATTACGGTGATCAGATGAGTTTAAATGCTGATCCTCTGAACTGTGAGTTGCAAATTGAACTGGAAATTGCTTTATTCCTCTAAAAATATTTTAATGCCATTACACTAACAAAAATTGGTTATTTCCTAGTAGAGTAACATGATATTACAGAGTGACCCAGAAAAAACAGAACCCAAAATATTTATTTATTTTCTCATTAAACTAACCCTAAACTCAACCCTAACCCTAAACAACCCCGCCCCTAGTGAGTAACATGATATTACAGGGTGACCCAGAAAAAACAGAACCAAAATATTTATTATTTTCATTAACTAACCCTAAACCCAACCTAACCCTAACCCAACCGTCCTAGTTGAGTAACATGATATTACAGGGTGACCAGAAAAAACAGAACCCAAATTATTTATTTATTTTCCCATTAAACTAACCCTAAAACCCAAAACCCAACCCCCCCGCCTAGTTGAGTAACATGATATTACAGGGTGACCCAGAAAAAACAAACCCAAAATATTTATTTATTTTCCCATTAAACTAACCCTAAACCACCCTAACCCCTAGTTGAGTAACATGATATTACAGGGTGACCCAGAAAAAACAGAAAACAAAATATTTATTTATTTTCCCATTAAACTAACCCTAAACCCCAACCCTAATCCTAATCCTAAGCCCTAACCATACCCCCCCTAGTTAAAATTAAATTTTATTATAAAATTTTTAGGTTCGTTTTTTTCTGTAATATCATTTTACTCAACTAGGGTTGGGGTTGGGGTTTAGGGTTAGTTTAATGGAAAAATAAATAATTAGGGTTCTGTTTTTTCTGGACCACCCTGTAATATCATGTTACTCAACTAGGAAATAACCCAAAAATCTTACAATGCATCATTTTTTATTTATTAATGTAATTAATAAAATGATTGTGAACTTTATTAATACATTGGCTCCTAAAACATTTTTTATTTGTGTGAGAGCATGCTTAAAATTATTTTGAACTAAAAAGTTACTCGGATATATAATATGACTTACAGTCAAGTTACACTGAAGCACGGGTTCTTGTCAAATCACTGAAGTTAAGTGGCGATTAGTATGTTCAGGATATTAATGGGTGACCGCATAAGACAAACAGGTACTGTAAGCAACCCCAGTTCTGAGTAAAAGGATGACCTTAGCATAAAATAACCTAGAAAGGGTTGACATGCCATAGAACAAACCAGCCAAATATGTAATATAATATTTGACGATAATGAATTTGTCTTTTTAAAAAAAAAATGAGGACCTCCCTGGGACAATGCATGATAGAGAAGGTTGACAAGAGATTGTCATGGATATCCGCATTGCCAGCATGACGATGACATAAAAATGTAAATAAGTACGTACACTGAATGGAATTCACTAACCTGTAAGCATAGAATAATCCCAGACAGGTTGACATGCCATTAAAATCAATCTGTTTAAAATGGGAAAGAGTTGTAGTAATACTTAGCAATAGGCTGGTGGGTTTATAAGAATAGTGATTATTAGTCAGAAACAAACACTAAGTTGTTATAATGCATTAGTGCTGCCATGGATACACTAACACTGAACCTTAAGAAAAATAAACAACTCTCTTGAATAATGCACATATCTATATGATCTCAGGTGCTTTGGCATTGCCCCTTCCAGGTGGGAAAATTTGGCTCAGGACTGCCCTCGGTGGCAGCAGGCTCTCCGTAGAGGACTGTTCATGTTAATGATTTTTCTAATTTTGGAATAGATGTCTTATTCCAATTCTATATTTTGTCACCATACTTGGCCGCCATATTTGTGTACATTGACAAAAAGTTTGGTCACTGTTTGCAATTACATTCACATAGTAAATTGAACATCTGTTGTCATAAAGTCAGGGATCTGTTATCTATTATATGAATATCATAAACTGAACCCCCACTTTAAAGCCACATGTAAGTAAAAAGTAAAGTCGTCGGGGCGGCCTAAAGTCGGTATCAGCCAGTCAGCGAGGGAGTCTATCCCCTCTATCAATAGCGCTAGACCAAGGAGATTGTTTTTAGCATCTGAGGTGGAGCACCACACCTTCCATCAGCTCCTTACTTTACCGCACAGATCCCTGTGCTACTCATACGCTGAGTTGGCGGGGACCAGTATCGAACTAGGAACCTTGTGGTGATTATGAACTTTATTAATATATTGGCTCTTAAAACATATAAATGATTTGTATTAGGTAAGAATACTTGAAACTATATAACTGTGCAAAAAATAATTACTTGAAGCTATTGATATTTACAAACGATTATTATCATTAAATACTTGAAATAATGTAGTAAAAAAAGTCGACGCATATTATAGGTATTAGCCGTACAGTGAGGGAGTTTAACCCCTTTTTACTAGCGCACAACTCACTGAAATAGAAGTTAATTATTTTGTCTATAGGCATTGATTTTTTAATTTATTTATTTTTAAACAAAAGTATGGTTATATTGTATTAGTACATAATGCATGTCACCCCTCAGAAAAAAAAAAAGACTTTTGTATGAAGAAAGACTTAGAAACATTGACTTACCAAGTTTGGTTTATTGGCGTACAAGAGGGGATATGATTGAAGTTTACAAATATGAACATGGATTTTATTCAACAAACTTTGATCTACTAAACATTGCTCAAAATATCAATACCAGGGGTCATAAATTAAAACTTTTGTAAAGCAAATTCAAGACAAAATTATTTTAGTAACAGAGTGGTGAATACATGGAATAAACTACCATCATCAATAGTGAATGCCCCATCTCTAAACTCCTTTAAGGCAATGTTAGATAATCTGTGGAAAGATTATAAATATTCTGTGGAATTCAGATGAATCTTTATAAGGAACAGCTAACAGGTTCCAGTTTTGGAGATTTGGGGAATGTGGAGCACCCCTGTATCACCATTGCTCCCTGGTCCACTCTGACCCAGAGTGGCAGTACCTGTTAGGGTCCCGTCTATGCGTTAAATAGAAAAATATGAGTTTATAAAAATTGAATATCCATTAAGAATGCATTATTTCAAAACTTTGCCGGCATTAAATGACCCATTGAGGTTGATATGCCGTAAAACAAACCAAACCAAACCATTAGTACATAATCTGTAGAAAATACCAAAAAACTGAGCTATGTCAGCTGGGGCCTGAGAATACACCGACTGCACCTCTGCAGAGGGGTAAGACACACACACACACCCCTGCCCACTGGGTCCACCTGTTGGCTGTCAGAATTGACCTGTGATGCTTAAGGATTGAAGCCAAGCCTGGCAGCTGAGCAGTCCATGACATGCAACACTCTACTTTGGCCCTTACTTGGGCTAGATAGGCGGTTGGAGAGGTTCCCCCCAGTCATCTCAAGCCCTAGCAAATATATGATTTTTCCCAACCCTGTTGCAAGCCCTAACACTTTTTATCATAAATATGCTAGAAGGCAGTGGCTGAGGATCTTAGTGTCCTGGGTATGAGTTAAACTCTATCTGATGTTGAAGTTCCAGTGTTGGAGAATGTGGAGTACCCCTTTATTACCATTACTCCCAGGTCCACTCTGATACATCTATGGGTTAAATAGAAGAAAATGATTTTTTTTTAAATGTATGTAAAAAGAAATTGAATTTCTATCAAGAATGAATAAAACAAAATGTCTTTAGCATAAAATAACCCAACAATGGTTGACAAGCCATAAAATCCAACCAACCAATCAAAACACACTTTCTGAAAAAGTGGACATCATCTAAACATTCTTTTCACTGTTATCTCTGTCCACAAATAGCTCAAGTTGTCCCCTTACTGTCCACTTATGATGCTGTCATGTCACCTAGCTGTTTGTTAGGGGGACACATTGCATGACACCTGTTTTCATTGGCACTATAAGTAGCACTTCTCTATCTAAAATTCTAAAACTTTATGCAAATAGATATTTCTAAGTATGCAAATTACAGAAATGGCTATGCAAATAAATATTTCTAAATATGCAAATTACAGAAATGGCTATAAATTAATTGCTTTTGCTTAATTTCTTTTTTGTTTGTTTGTTTGTTTGTTTTTGTTTCCTAACCCCCAACGGTTCCGTGATTTTTTTCTTTCTTTCTTTCTTAATTTGTTTTATATTTTTATTTTTTTGTTTTTTTTTATAATTTGTAAACAAAAAAAAAGGAAAAAAATTTAACTTGATTTCATTTATTTAAATGAATTTTTAAAAATTATTTTTTCATTACTGTATATAATTTGCTTTGATTTCTTTTTGTTTTTGTTTCAATTCATTTTTAAAGAAATTTTCATATTTATGTGATAATACTATTCTACATACCTACCTATCTTCATTCTTGGGATTCAGTATACGTCACTCAATGGCGGGAAGGGATAGATTAAGCTAAATGAAATCTAAACCTTCAAACACATTTGCTTTTGCTGCACAGAACCAGGTTATTAAATTACTTCATAACACACCAGCTCTCCCTGGGACAACTCCACTTCTCAGCCAACTGCTCTCTATCATACTCCCGCTTTTGCTGAAATATGACAACAGTATGTTGGAGTCAGACCATTTCCTGTTTTTTTGTTTTTGTTATTTTTTTGTTTTTTATTTTCATAGTTGAGTGCCAGTAGCATTTGACACTGTATCTTTGTGTTTTCTCAGATGACTCATCAGGCCAGCCCTGGAGAGACATCTTCCACATAAACTACATGTTGGAACATCTCCACTTAGAATGTTGCTGGGCTGAAAATTACACTTTCTAATAGCCCACTTCAATTTTTGGTGTTTAATTCGGTTAGACTCAAATTCCTCCACAGATGGTTGCACTCCAGCCAGGTCTATTACAAGCTAGCTTCTCCCAGTCCTCCACAGCAATAGCGATGTTCTTCAGAGTGTCCTTGGGGCAGTCCTTAAACCTCAATTTGGGTTTGCACTGACGACGTTTGCCAGTTGAGATTTCCCCGTAAAATAGTTGTTTTGGGATTCGACAATCATTCATGCAATTGGAATTGAAAGTAGCAATTGTTTTATTTTTTAAAAAAATTTTTCAAATTTCATAGAATTTAACTATGCTTAAAAAGTAAAGATTCATATATCAAATTTCTATAACATATTGATGCAGTTAAAGATGGTGGAATGCAGTGACAGTTTAGAAATAGGGGGAATGACTTTTGTAATCTATTGATGTAGTTAAAGATGGTAGAATGCAATGGCAGTTTAGAAATAGGGGGAATGACTTTTGTATCATATTGATGCAGTTAAAGATGGTGGAATGCAGTGACAGTTTAGAAATAGGGGAATGAATTTTGTAATCTATTGATGCAGTTAAAGATGGTAGAATGCAATGGCAGTTTAGAAATAGGGGAATGACTTTTGTATCATATGATGCAGTTAAAGATGGTGGAATGCAGTGACAGTTGAAATAGGGGGAATGACTTTTGTATCATATTGATGCAGTTAAAGATGTGAAATGCAGTGACAGTTTAGAAATAGGGGGAATGACTTTTGTATCATATTGATGCAGTTAAAGATGGTGGAATGTAGTGACAGTTTAGAAATAGGGGGAATGACTTTTGTATCATATTGATACAGTTAAAGATGGTAGAATTGCAATGGCAGTTTAGAAATAGGGGGAATGACTTTTGTATCATATTGATGCAGTTAAAGATGGTGGAATGCAGTGACAGTTTAGAAATAGGGGGAATGACTTTTGTATCATATTTGATACAGTTAAAGATGGTAGAATGCAATGGCAGTTTAGAAATAGGGGGAATGACTTTTGTATCATATTGATGCAGTTAAGATGGTGGAATGCAGTGACAGTTTAGAAATAGGGGGAATGACTTTTGTAATCATTGATGCAGTTAAAGATGGTAGAATGCAATGGCAGTTTAGAAATAGGGGGAATGACTTTTGTATCATATTGATGCAGTTAAAGATGGTGGAATGCAGTGACAGTTTAGAAATAGGGGGAATGACTTTTGTATCATATTGATGCAGTTAAAGATGGTGGAATGCAGTAATAGTCTATAGATATGAACAATTATTAACAATATTATATGTCTGAATAAGAATGAAATTTTAAGGAAAACATAACTTAATACAACAATACGTGTAAATTATATATATATATATATATATATATATATATATATATATATATATATATATGGCTCCTGATTGTGGAGAAGGTGAACAATATTTTGGATCCCAAGTGCTTTGAGTCATGCCCATGTTTGTATTCAGGGGGTTATTGGTAGTAGTTTTTTGGGTTTTTTTGTGGTCAGAATTTTATTCATATACATACATACACACACGAGAGTGAGTAAAAAAGTAATGCCATTTTCTTTATTTCATGTGAAGTTTTTTTATAAAACTAAGGCCTACATTGATACCTTAATGGAGCCAGGGCAAGAATTCGACAAGTAAGACCAGAACTTGCCAATTGACATGACAATGCTCAACCATCAGGACATGGGAGAAAATTGCCTCATTCGGGTGGACAACTTTACTGCATCTTCCATACTCACCAGATTTAGCACCTTCAGACTATAATCTCTTTAGTGTCATGAAAAAGTGTTTGAGATGCAAACATTATTCCAATGACTAGGAAGTGAAAAAATTAAAGGATAGCATTAAATGGATGTTTTATACGTTTAAAGTTGTTGTGTAGTGTCATTTCATTTTTTTTTTTTTAATTTATAAATAAATAATTTTTTTTTTTTAAACTTGTAAATGAATTAACATATTAAGTTATGTTTTCCTTAGAATTTCATTTTTATTGAATCCCAATTGAGAAATTAAAAAATATTTACATTGGACTTAATTTCATATTCCACTAACATCTGTCCAGTATTCATTTTTTTGTAAAAATAATGATTCAAAATAAACTATAAGACTTTTTAAAATTGGGAAGGGAGTTTCTTTACAATCACACTGGATATCCGTTGGATGAAGATATACGATACCATTTCGGTGGAAGATGGTCATAACTATTTAAAATGAACTAATAGGAACATCCAAATCCGAGTGTCTACTTATCATGAGTGATAAATAATTCACTGTTCAAACTATTATTTTTACTTATAAGTGTTGACTTATTACTTTATACTCCTCCAATGGACGAGACTGACACTAGCTGTAGTTCCAGTAGTAGTTGGCTTGGAAATTGTTGGACAGCTATAAGGTAACAAGTATGGGACACCCAGTGAGTATCAAATTCACGACTCAAAAGAAGAAGTAGGTCTCTCTTGTCCCAGACGCCGTTGACTTTATATATTCGCTATTATCTTCAAAGATATATCCATTGGACTTCATGGACCATATGACCTTTAGGCACCCCTTTTGCGATCTCAATTCATATGGACATGTTTTTCATTTACACTATCAACATCCAGTTGTTTGTTAGGGGTTAGTTTTTTTTTTTTTTAAACTCTAAAAATCGTCTGTTAACAAACAACCGGATTTTGACAGTGTAAATGAAAAATATGTCCTTATGAATCGAGATCGCAAAAGAGGTGCCTAAAGGTTATATGGTCCGACTTCATTTCATATTCCACTAACATCTGTCTAGTAGACTAAGGTAAAAATTTACGCCCCTGAATTCACAGTCTAAAGACTCAGACAAATAACTTGAGGCTTGTTCAGAGAACTGAGATACCTTTGAAAACTCTGAAAATTGAATAAGTACTTCAAATAAGTATATATATATATATATATATATATATATATATATATATATATATAAGGATATCTACTGAGTCAGACGAACCTACTGTTAGTTTCGCATAAAGCTCTTCAGGGCTAAAATCTGAGTCAGATTTTAGCCCTGAAGAGCTTTATGCGAAACTAACAGTAGGTTCGTCTGACTCAGTAGATATCCTTATTACTTGGCTCTACTTAGGTATCGAGCACTTTTTACAAATTAGCTTCTCCTAGCGGTTATATGAATATATATATATCTTATATACATATATATGCATATAAATTGTTTTTTCTTTTGGCCAAATACTATACCAATAGATTATTTTTTGTTGGTACGAATATCTTGGTCTTTTCTTTTTTTCAAAAATTTTTTTTCTTCCTGGTTGATGTTTGGTAGTATATTTTTACAATCAAACTCTCTGCCGGGTTTTTTCTCTCCGCAAGGATCTACCAACACGCTTGGTATATTAATTTATATATATATATATTATATATATTTTTTTTTCTTTTTCTTTTTCAGACTTGGAGGGGTAGTATTAACCTAAATTTATTTAATATTTTAAAAACCAGATGAGTTTCTAAACCTTTTTTTTTTTAAGGATGGGTTACCATTAAGTTCAAATGAATTCCTTCTTAGTTGACTCACAGGGAGGGTTTAAGTGGATTGGGGTGTGGCTGGGGGTAGTGAGCCATCTGGCCCTCATAACAATTACTGAGAGATTGTTTAAAAAAAAAAAAAGAAGTAAAGTTATCTGGGTGGCCTTATGTCAGTCTGATGCCATACAGCTAGGGACTCTATCCCCTTTCCACTAGCGCTAGACCAAGGAGATTATTTTAGCATCTCAGATGGAGCGCCACACCTACCATCAGCTCCTCACTTTCCTGCACAGATCTCTGTGCTACTCATACGCTGAGTTGGTGAGGGCTGGTATTGAAGCAGGAACCTTGTGAATTCCTAGCTGGACACTCTACCGACTGAGCTAAACCGGCCCTGTTATGATTGTTAAGGGTAGTTATTTACTAAGCTTAGCTGTGGCACAAGGCTGTAAGTATGGAGCACCCAATGAGAATCAAACTCACTGATAATGGTTTGCTAACTCTGCAGCTTTGCTTAAAAATTGACATTGTGTCACATCCTACTTGTGTGGAGGGGTTGGTATATGGAGCTTCTAGGACAAGATGTTTCTATCCTTAAAAAATTGAAATAAAATTTTTTGGATTATTCGGACTATTGTCCTCATCTTTATTGTTATCTGTACAAAGTTTCGGACGATGTGCTCTCTCGCCTTCTTCAGGCATTTCTCGGACTTGCAAGCCTTCTCAAACTCAGGATCCTTCTTTTTGAACTCAGGAGTTTTCTCAAACTATCTATATGTACAGTGAGATTTTGATGATCTCAAATAGAATCATCCCTTACTTACCAGTCAATTGGATTATTTTATATATATATATATATATATATATAGGGCAGGTGATGGCAATAAAAGAATGGAAAAGAAAAAGAAAGAAATAGATAAAACAAAATACATTTCGTATTTTGTGAATTTTCTTTCCATGCCCAACCCTGAATTCAAAAATTCAGAGAAATAAAATTGTTCGGGACTATTCATCAGTAGTGCCCCTGGGTCATGGAAGATTTTGGTTCTTAGCATCATATCCTCTCACTGGGACAACTTATCCCCCTCTCGAACAAGTGACATCTTTCCAACTATATAGCAAGAGGGTCATGCTAACACATTTGTTGGCAAAGTTACCCCTATTATTTATGGGTTTACCCATTTGAACTTTTTCTCTTCATTTTTCCCCTATCTCTTTTTTTTTTTTTTTTTTTTTTTAAATTCCCTTTTTTTTCCTACTGTGCTGATTTAACCCCTTTTTATCATATTGGTGCTAGAAGGTGGTGGCTGAGTGTCTTCATGTCCTGGGAATAACGTTAAACTCTATCTGATGGTGAGGTTTCAGTTTTGGAGGTTTGGGAAATGTGGAGCACCCTTCATCACCATTGCTCCCTGGTCCACTCTGACCCGAAGTGGTAGTGCCTGTTAGGGTCCCATCTATGGGTTAAATAGAAAAATGTGTTTTATAAAAAATTGAGTATCCATTTAAGAATGAATACATTTTCAAAACTTTGTCGGCATTAAATGACCCACTGAGGTTGATATGCCACAAAACAAACCAAACCAAACCAAACCTCCAGCTCTACAACTCGTTTGCATTTGAAAGTACGGGTGCCATCCCTGATAGTCGTTCTCCACTGCGTTCTGTTTTTTGCTGGTTTTGACGTCAATTTCACATTTTCTTAGGATTTTCTTTCAAGACGTCCTTAAAATGCTTCTTGGGTGCACTCTGAGTCCATTTTCTTTCTTTCAAGAAGATGTAAATTTGGGTCATCAGACATTTGTACCAAGTGGCCGCTCGATTCCAATTTGTTTTTGATCAAACAGGATTCAATGTTGGGCATTTTTGCTTCCTGCTGCACACGGATGTTATATCAGAATTTCTATATTTACAATTTTTTTTTTTTTGTTGAGGTGGAATGCCACTCCTAACATCAGTTCCCCACTTTGCTGCACAGATCAGATTACCTAAGCAGTGCTACTCATGTGCTGAGTAGGCAAGGACTGGTATCAAACCTAGAACCTTGCCTTTCCTAAGTCGGTGGAGTGGCCTATTGATGGTATCAGTTAGACAGTGAGGGAGTCTATCCTTTTTTTCACTGTAGAATAATACTAAGTTCCACTTACCTTTGAATTGGTAAGACAAAGCAACAAGCAGTCATAACTGAATACGAATCTAATCTTGTTGCAATACTACTACAAAATGCCAAGCTATTTATGAAGCTTCATAACATCATAGAAACCAAGCAGCCAATCAGGACTCAAGGAATGGAATCATCCAAATACATGAATGGACTATTCTTGATTTCCATAAATACCAGCTGTCTTGGGCACTGGTTCAGTTGTGCTTAACCAGTTGCTGTTGTTCAAACCAACAGTAGACTGACTGACTGACTGACTTTAACATGGCGCTGCAAACAGCACTATTCTTGGCAGATTGTTTTTGCATCTGAGGTGGAATGCCACACTTTCTGTCTGCTCTCTCCACTTTACTGTACAAATCCAAGCTGGGTTACTCATGTGATTAGTTGGTGAGGGTCTTGTATCAGTCGTACAGTGAGGGAGTCTATCCTCTTTTTTTCTAGGTCTAGATCATGAAATTTTTTTTTTTTCTGAGGTGGAACACCACACCTCAACTCCCCACTTTACCACTCAGATCAGATGGTAATAAAGGACTATTTGCTCATAAATTCCTACCATAAAATAAACTGAACCCCCATTTTATGTCCGTGTTTTTGTATTGCAAGAAAAATAAAACATTTATTGCAAAAACACAGACATAAAATGAGGGTTCAGTTTATTTTATGGTAGGAATTTACGAGCAAATAGTCATTTATTACCAATCAGATTACCCAAGCTGGGCTACTCATGTGCTGAGTTGGCGAGGACTGGTATTAAACCTAGAACCTTGTTTCTTGGTGGATGCTCTACCAACTGATCTAACATAATCATTTATGTTTTTTTTTAACTTGTAACATTTTTATTTTTTCAGTTTGTTGTCCAAAAAAGAGATATAATGATAAAAAAAATTGAAGCCCCATATCTCCCCCAATTCTCAAGCTCCATCAACCATCTTTTACTATGTGATGCTCCTCATCGAACTCTATCAGAAAATCATATTAGTTTGGCACTTTATTTGCACACAAAATTTGCCATTTTTGCCCACTCTCAGGGGGGTTATCAAGTCTCGAAAATCACCTAAAACTCTTAATTGAGCACTTTTTTCACCATCTGTAAATTCAAGGCATTAGAATCTATGAGAAAAAACAATAAAATCGATAATGTACATTTTCATCAAAATACGTAGTCTTATAATGGCTGAAAAATGGCATTTTGGGCAAACCTTTGAAGCCCCATATCTCCCCCAATACTCAAGCGCCATCAACCATCTTTTACTATGTGATACTCCTCATCAAACTCTATCAGAAAATCATATTAGTTTGACATTTCATTTGCACACGAAATTTGCCATTTTTGCCCATTCTCAGGGGGGTTTTCAAGCCTCGTGGGGAAAAAAAACGTGTTAAGGAAATGAGTTGTAAACTCCTCTAGTATCTAATTCCAGATAAATTTCTTAAACCTGGATTTTTCAAAATCTCAAAATGGAAGCATTTGATTTATAATGTGGGGTGGGAATGGGGCCAGTGATTCCTATGGAATCAATTTGTCTCCCATCATTTCCACAACAACAAAAAAAATAAATAGATAAATAGATAAATGTCAGATTCTCTACAGAATTTATATCTGTTATAGTTCTATCTTTTTTCTTTATTTTAATATGTTGGGAAATTTAGTGGTCTGTATGTTCAAGTCTAATAAACATTAAATATTATATTCATTTTATATATATTATATATATTCATTTCTCTGAATGTTTGAGATGAGGCTTGATGATTAGTATTATCTACGTTATTCGGACTATTGTCCTCATCTTCATTGTTATCTATTCATTTATGTATGATTTTTTACCTAGACTCATATTGTGTGTATGTTTTTTTTTTTTGTTTTGTTTTTTTTATCTAATCTAATCTAGCCTTTTTAATTATGAGTTCCCATATTGGTTTCATTTCTATGCTTGGTCTACTTAAGAGACCACTACAGCCTAAAACATGAACAAGGTCGGAGGATACATCGGCCGAAATGTTGTACAGATAACAATGAAGATGAGGACAATAGTCCGAATAACGCAGATAATATATATTTATATATGGGAGTAAATATGGAAATAAATCCGACAATATTAAGAAATTTGAAAAAATAAGTGTTCCAAAAATAAGATGAATTTATTTATCGAAGCTTAAACGTTTCGGTTTCTTTAAACCTTCATCAGGATGTATTAAGGGGTGAAGAAATTGATGGATGTTTTGTAGATGACAGGAGATAAAAAATCTTTATAAATTGTTCTGTAATTGAGTTACACAACAAAAAAATTTTTATAAAGATTTTTTTATCTCCTGTCATCTACAAAACATCCATCAATTTCTTCACCCCTTAATACATCCTGATGAAGGTTTAAAGAAACCAAAACATTTAAGCGTCGATAAATAAATTCATCTTATTTTTGGAACACTTGCTTTTTCAAATTTCTTAATATTTATATATATATATATATATATATATATGAAATAAATATTTTAGAAAAAACAAACACATGATGTTAAAATTCGCTGTTTTTTCTAAAAATATTTATTTCATACTGTCGGATTCACTTCCATTCACTTTTCATATATATATATATATATATATTATATATGAAAAGTGAATGGAAGTGAATCCGACAGTATGAAATAAATATTTTTAGAAAAAACAGCGAATTTTAACATCATGTGTTTGTTTTTTCTAAAATATTTATTTCATATATATATATATATATATATAGATAGATAGATAGATAGATAGATATTGAAGTGTGGTTTCCATGTATGTTTCTTATATAAGTTTGATGAAAATGGCATTGTGTATATATTTAAATAATGTTAAAAACTGAAATAAATTATTTTTTCAACACTTATATATATATATAGTGGGAGGAATTGTGGAAACTGGAGAGCAACAAGTGGAGAATTGAGGAAATCAGGGATCAAAAGGGGAGGTATTGATGAAACCAAGGATCAAAGTGTGTGTGGGGGGGGGGTAAGGAAATCAGAAGGAGAGTTACTGATAAAATAAAGGATCTAAAAGGGAATTATTGAGGAAACCAAGGATCAAGTGGGGAGGAATTGATGTAACTGGGGATCAAAGGAGGGGAATTGAGGAAATCAAAAGGGGAGGAACTGATGAAATAAGGATCTTAAGGGGAGAAATTGAGGAAACTGGGGATCAAAAGGGGAGGAATTGAGGAAACTGGGGATCAAAAGAGGGGTATGAGAAAATCAAAAGGGGAGGAACTGATGAATAAAGGATCTTAAGGGGAGAAATTGAGGAAACTGGGGATCAAAAGGGGAGGAATTGATGAAACTGGGGAGCAAAAGGTGGAGAATTGAGGAAACTGGGGATCAAAGGAGGGGTATTGAGGAAATCAAAAGGGGAGGAACTGATGAAATAAAGGATCTTAAGGGGAGAAATTGAGGAAACTGGGGATCAAAAGGGGAGAAATTGAGGAAACTGGGGATCAAAAGGGGAGGAATTTAGAATGGGGATTAATGTGAAGAAACTAAGGATCAGAAGTAGAGCAATGTGATATGGGCTTCTGAGAACTATTAGCCTATAAGAAAAAATTTCATATTCCTTAGATAACGTAATTCCAGAACTGTAGATGCTTGGCTCCCCATTTCAAATTTATGTACATGGGATCATAAAGAAAGGTTTCTGACCTGGGACACTAAAAAAGAAAAAAAAAAAAATTGATCTGAACCCAAAGTCTACCTAAATCCTTCTGTCGGCTTCTGAGAACTATTAGCCTATGAGAAAAAATGTCATATTCCTTAGATAACGTAGTTCCAAAACCAGAGGCACTTGGCTCCCCAGGGAAGTATTTCAAATCTACATACATGGAATCATAAGGAAAAAGATTAAAAAAACTTGAACCCAAAGTCTACCTGAATTCTTCTAACTCTGCATTTAGCCATCTTTAAGTGCTTCCATCTTTGATTCTGGGATAGGTAATTCAAGAACGTCTCGAGATGTGTTGTGTTATTTGAAACTTTTGATATTTGAGTAATTTTCCGATTGTTAAAAGTCACACTAGTGTATATATTTAAATAACATTAATAACTAAAATAAATTATTTTTTCACACTTATATAAATGTTAGAAATAAATAACAGATTTATATTTGAACAATTGCAATTTACACTAGATGTTTAGCTTAAAATATAAAAACTGTATATCATCAAAAGGGGAGGTATTGATGAAACCAAGAATCAAAGTGTGGAGATTGAGGAAATCAAAAGGGGAGGAACTGATGAAATAAAGGATCAATAGGGGAAGAATTGAGGAAACAGGGGAGCAATGTGAGAACTATTAGCCTATAAGAAAAAATTCATATTCCTTAGATAACGTAATTCCCAAACTGTAGATGCTTGGCTCTCCATTTCATATTTATGTACATGGGGTCATAAAGAAAGGTTTCTGACCTGGGACACTAAAAAAGAAAGAAAAAAAAAACTTGATCTGAACCCAACTATTAGCCTATAAGAAAAAATTCATATTCCTTAGATAACGTAATTCCAAAACTGTAGATGCTTGGCTCCCCATTTCAAATTTATGTACATGGGGTCATAAAGAAAGGTTTCTGACCTGGGACACTAAAAAAGAAAAAAAAAAAAATTGATCTGAACCCAAAGTCTACCTAAATCCTTCTGTCGGCTTCTGAGAACTATTAGCCTATAAGAAAAAATGTCATATTCCTCAGATAACGTAGTTCCAAAACCAGAGGCACTTGTCTCCCCAGGGAAGTATTTCAAATCTACATACATGGAATCATAAGGAAAAAGACAAAAAAAAAACTTGAACCCAAAGTCTACCTGAATTCTTCTAACTCTGCATTTAACCATCTTTAAGTGCTTCCATCTTTGATTCTGGGATTGCTAATTTAAGAACGTCTCGAGATGTGTCGTGTCATTTGAGACTTTTGATATTTGAGTAATTTTCAGATTGTTCAAAGTCGCACTACGTCTCTGTTATTTCCATAAAAACCAAGATTTTCTCTCTTGTAGCTGGGAGTTGTACAGCCAAATGTAAGTATTTGATAGTTGGTTTTAATCTTCACAGTCTTTCTTTAACTTTCACGTGAATGTATTTGTTGTTCTGGATATCACACTAGACTGCATCCGGTGATGAGGCTCCAGTTCCGGAGCTCTGGGGAGTGTGGAGTGCACCTTCTTTGCCATTACTCCCAGGTCCACTTTGATCTGGAGTGGTGGTACCTGTTAGGGTCCCATCCATGGACCAAATAGATCTGTTTAAAAATTATTAGAATTAGATTGGAATGCTTGAAATCATATAATTGTATGCCAATTATTTATATTTAGAATTATTAATTGAAGATATATTTTTTTTACTAGGGATTATTATTACTTACTTGAAATTATATAATTGCTTAAAAATGATTAGTATTTGATAAAAATGCTTAAAACTATATAACTGTGTTCAAATTAATGATTATTAAATATAGTCACTTTAAACCATAGAATTGTGTATAAATTATTAGTATTTGATAGGAATATTTGAAAACATATAACTGTGCAAACACATGATTATTAAGTTGAAACAGTCACTTCAAACCATATAATTATGTATAAATTATTAGTATTAGATACAAATACTTGAAAACAAATAACTGTGTGGCAATTAATTGTACTAGCAAATATGTGCACCCTCTGGGTGCAAGTATTAATGTCATAAAATATAATATTATATTAAATTAGAAAGTCTAAAGAAACTAAATAAGAATGCAGATAAAATGATTTGAAACAGAGAGGGGTATAATCGAAAAATATAACAGCTGAAGCTTCCTCTTCCATCACCCCCGTCTTTCCTTGCTAAACTTTTTTAATTTAACTATTCAGTTAAATTAGGAAGTAAAGAATAAAATTACAGTTATTTCTTTTTGTTAATTGATTTCTTTTAAGATTTATCTCTGAGATTTTTGCTCATATCCATTTAGATAAAATCAAATAATTAGAAATCAACAATACCAAGCACATATTTATTAAAATCAAATTTTAAATATCAATATGCAAATTAGGCTTGCCGTTCACACTGTAAACAGCTATTTTCTGTACATATGAATACAATTGCATGTTATTAGTACGTAGATACGATTAGCAGTATTAATAATATAAAACAATTTTATTAATAATTGAGACTTGAATAAAAATGATTCATGGATAATGTGATGTATAATAACTAAATGGATAGTGACTTGAGTAGTGATATAGTTTCGGTTACAGACAAACAAACACACAATCTCCATTATAATAAGATTTAGAATGGTTACTTGAAGCTATTATTGTTTACTAGGGATTATTATTATTAGTTACTATAAATCATATAATTGCTTGGAAATTCTTAGTGCTATATAGAAAAACAATGTAACTGTTTGCAAAAATGTAATTATTAAATAGAAATAGTTACTTTAAACCATATAATTCTGTATAAATTGTTAGGATTACATAGGAATGCTTGAAACCATAAAACTGTGAGAAAAAAATAACTATTGAATTTTTTTTAAATTAGTTAAAAAATAGACACTTTAAATCATGTAATTGTTTATGAATTATTATTTTATAGATAGGAATACTTGAAAACCTATAACTGTGTGCAAATAAATTGTAACTAGAAATGATTTAACTGTACGCTAATTATTTGTATTAAGAATAGTTATTTGAAGCTATAATTGTTTACTGAGGATTAGTATTAGTTATTTCAAACCTTATAACTTTGTGCAAACAAATTAATATAATCAAATAAAAATAACTACTTGAAATTATAGAATTATCAATATTAGATGGAAATACTTAAAACTAGATAACTGTGTGCAAACATGATTATTAGATAGAAATAGTCTCTTT
>CM042171.1:67173421-67198421 GCA_023376005.1 Doryteuthis pealeii
AAATAAACAAAAAATACATCTAAAAATCATCTGATTAAAAAAAAAAACGGATTTTGAAGGTCTAAATGAAAAACATGTCCTTCTGAATCCAGGTCACCCCTGGGGTGCTTAAAGGTGACTTGGTCTAAAAATCTATTATCAGAAGGCAACTTTTGAATAGTTACTTCACTTCCTTTTTGTAGAAAATTCAATGGTTATTGAAGATGGCAGTGGTAGATAAAGGGTTAATTGTGCTTCAAACAACAGCATTTGTCAAGAGATAAGATTTTACTAGCATTTAATTATACGTATGCATAAAAACAACACTAAACTCCACCCAATGATCAGAACATTGCTGAAGAAGAACATATACTACACTCTGATCCAAGGCTGAAATTATGGAAAGTGAAGCAAAGCAGCAAACAGAAAAAAAAAGGTTACAATATTCAAAAGTGTAAGTAAATATGGAAATAAATACAAAATGTAGAAAACAGAAAAACAAACTATTCCAAAAATATGAATTTATTCTTGATAGTGAAGTTGACGTTATAACATTTCAGTTTTTTTTAACAAATCGTCATCAGGACTTGAGATGGAAAGGATGTTGTGTGGTGAGGGTGGATGACTTCCAAAATTTGGGAGAATGGTTGGATGTGTATGAAGATAGGATGGTAACCAAAGTGTTAGTTCTAGAATTAACACTATTCTGACACTGGTTACTTCATACACAACCAACCATTCTCCAATTCTGCAGGTCCACCAAGTAAACATCCACGGTTTCACCCGGGTGCATACGGTGTGCTACAAATTGTGTGTACGCTGTATAGGAGTCCAGGGCGAACAATGTAAGCAAAACTTCCTTTATGGAGGCAAAATCCCCCTTTTTTTCCTCACACAATAGCTGGTAGACCGCAAAAGCACCGCCTGTAAGACACATGGGGATCACACATTCTATTTTTTTGACTGAACAAAGCCGATATACAAGCTCAGCATTCTCAATCCATTCAATAATGGTTGTGTATGAAGAAAGGATGGTAACTAAAGTCAGCATAGCGTTAGTTCTAGAATTAACACTATTCTGACACTGGTTACTGCCCTTTCTTCATACACAATTTTTTTTTTGGTTTTGAAAGCTTATAATCAAGCATTTTATTTTCATTTTTTCCAAAACATCGTTATTCTGAATCGTTATAGTATGACACAAATATATATATATATATATATATATATATAATAGTATTTGGTAATTTGCTTGAAGCATTGTTAAGTATGTTATATATTAATGATAGGAAAGCAATTACAATGCATATACAATAAAAATAAAAAGATGTTTACTCTTATCGATTTCATATTATAACTTTATCATCAGAGACATTTTCAGAAATGGACGCATTTTTTTGTGTCGTTACTTTTTATTTTTATTTTTTATGTTATAAACAAGCGTCTCGTGGGGTTCTTTTTATAACGCTACGTGGAAGGGTTGTGATAGCCGCTGTTCATTCAATTTCAATTTTATTCTTTTCATCTATTTATATATTTATGTATTTATGTATTTTTTTATTTATATATATATATATATATATATATATATATATGTGTGTGTGTATAATATTCTAAATAAAGTAATCATGTAATTATCTAACATTTAACAATCCATTCTCCCATTTTTCAGAAGTCATCCACCCTCACAACACACATTTCTTCCACCTCAAGTCCTGATGAAGGTGTGTTATGACATACTTACAAATTTCTAGCCACACTGAAGAGATGTGATACGTCGAAACACAGTGTCTGTGGATGACTATATATGCTCCTCATCCCCAAGGGGGTTGAGCACTTTGGAGGGAATTTCACTGATGACTGCCAACTAAAGCGTAAACGCAATGCTCTCCTATAAAAGAGATGGAGCACTCTATGGTGGCCTTTACATTCATACAGATGTGTATATTAAAATGGTTAAAATCCCCTTCCCATTCTGTAAGTGACAACAGTCGAGTGGTTAAGCTGTCCGACTGATGCTAAATCAATCAGGTTTCTATCCTGGTTGTAGGTAGCTTACAAATGTCTAGCCACACTGAAGAGACATGATACGTTGAAATGTTTTACTGCCCAGTTCTCTAGGAACTGCTTGAATGGTAGGGATGTAAAGAGTGTTCCGCCGTCACTGCTGAGTTCTTCTGGAGCACCATAAGTCTGGAATATATCTCGACAAATTGAGTTGATCCTGGAGGCATTTGTTTGTCCATGACTCAAGTGATATAGGATGAACCAGCCAGCCTGTCAATCTGTCAGCACATACAAGGTATGCATGATTCTCAACATAGAATAGATCCATGGTGATCTGCTGAAATGGCCAATTTCATGAATGGATCATTCTTCATTTCTATATATACCAACTGTCTTGGACACTGCTTCAGTGGTACTTAGTTAGCTGCTGTTATTCAAACCAACAGTAGACTAACTGACTTCAATAATACGTTGAAATACAGTGTCTGTGGATGACTATATATATGAAAAAAACAAAACGTTATAACGTCAACTTCTCCATCTAGAAATAATTCATCTTTTTGGAATACATTATGTTTTTCTATTTTCTATACACTATTCGTAAGTGTAGACGACTGAGAGCAAAAAAAGAAATCAAATGAAATGGTGTCAGATTATTTTCATTTTTGTGAATCTCCACAACATCAGCAATTTGAGAGTAACTGTTAGTCTGAAAATAAAATATGTGATCATGCAGTGACAAAAATATATAAAGAGATGCTCCAAAAGTGATGATTCTGAAGTTGGAAGTGAATGCTGGTTTCCACGGAAACTACAACAGATAGAGCACAATAACACCAATGGATAGAGAAGGTTTTCAGCTATAAAACACTTATATTTTGTGAGGATTAGAGGTTTCTTCTTTGCCCTAACAAATAAGCCTTGTGGGTTATTTAATGCTAAATATATATCTATATATATATGTATGCGGACCTTCTTTTATATATATATATATATATATATATATATATATATATATGTGTGTGTGTGTGTGTGTGTAATGCAACACCATGAAACCAATAGGTCCAGCACATCAATATCTTCAAGGACAGCCTTCACATGCAACGTCTGCAGTTGGGGCTATTTTTTGAACATTGGACTTCACAGACACAGAAAGCGCTGTAACTTCAGGGGCACAAGAAATATATAGTCTTCCAAGACTGCAATGCCGATGATTATATATATATATATATATATATATATATATATATGCTTTTGATATTTACTTAATGGTTAAATCTTTGAGGCTTAACACAGATTCTCAAAGATATGTGGTTCAAATTTAACTGACCTGAAATAATTTTTAAAAACTTTTAGTTTTTAAAAATAAAATAACTAGTGCATTATATCTGTTATTCATTAATATATCAACACTGAAAATTTCATTAAATTCGGTAAAGTCCTTGATTTTTGGTATTTTTTCTTTTGGCAGGATGACATACGATGGTGTAATTTAGGTCAATTAAGTTCGATTTAACCTACTTAATAAATTCTACCCAAGTGTTATCTTCACAATTAAAAATATAAGGTACTAGTAGTGGCTACCCAGCATCACCAGGGTAGAGGGGAGGGGGGAAATCTGGTGCATTGATTTGTTTACCTTTGAGATTTACAAATGCTGGACATTTTTAAGTAGAATTTCAATGCTATTTCTATGTATATTTTAATTTCTAGATATCTTTGAATATAAATCAAATGTTCGTAATTTTTGCACAAAAAGCAAGAACTGGTGATATTTAATGTGTATATATATTTACTTTGTTGTTAATTGTTTTATTTTCAGTTTCATCCAGACATACATACACACCAACTGCCCTTTATACATGTATAGATTTACTAAGCTTAGTTTAGTTGTAGGACAAGGACAGAATTATTGGGCACTTAGTGAGAATCAAACTCATTAACAATGATCAGCTAGATTAACTAATCAGTTATTAGTAAAGTAACCAACAATTAAAACAAACAATATAACTGAAAACGTGTAAGTAGGGAGATAAGAAGAAAAAAAGTGGTTATATTGATGAGAAAAGAAGAGTTTGGATTATTTAGATTATTCAGACTATTGTCCTCATCTTTATTGTTATCTACACAACGTTTCAGCCAATATGCTCTCCAGTCAGATTTGGTAACTTTCTCTTTGAACTTGGGAACCTTCTTGTTGAACTCGAGAGCCTTCACAGATTTTCAAACCAAACCCTTTATTCAATGCACAGGGATAGACTGTTCTAAGAGACAATCATCTCTGAGCTGCAGAGGAATGAAATATAATATTCCAAATAAGACAAAGAAAAAAAAAAAAAGGGAGAGAAAAAGAAACAAAAAATGATATATATATATATATATATATATGAAGAATTGAAAAAAAAAAAAAGAGACTGAAAACAGATAAGTAAAACTTGAATTGTTTTTCTTAGAAAAATTTCTATTTCTCGTTATCCACATATATTGGCAATTCTTAATTCTCCAGCTTATTATTATTATTTTTGATCGAACAAAAAAAATAGATTATATATGAATAAATAAATTAAATTATAAAATACATTCTGTTTTTGCATTATTCTTTCTGCCCAAATTTTGATGTAATATTTTTTTCTCTCGATTATTGTTGACCTCTCTGAAGAATTAAAAATTCGGCGTATCATACGCTTAAACGCACGAACGTAATATTACATTAGTTTTTTTTGTTTTTGTTTTAAAGGATTTTAATGTACATCAATTCAGAAAAATAAAAAATGATTATTTCAATTAATTACAAACAAGAGTTTTTGCATCTCATGTAGTACTAATACTCTTGGGAAAGGTATGCATCCAACTATATCACACGCTTAAACGCACGAACGTAATATGGGCGATAGTAACATAAAATAATTAACACAGCTTAACACTTGTACTTGTCATGGTTAACAGACTGAGAATAGTCTACCCCCATGGATTGAATAAAGGGTTTGGTTTGAAGTTTTGTGAAGGCTCCCAATTACAACAAGAAGGTTCCTGAATTTGAAGAGAAGTTTCCCCGAGTTTGAGATTGTTCCCAAGTCCGATAAGAAACACCTGAAGAAGGCTGGAGGAGACATTGGCAAAAACATTGTGTAGATAACAATAAAAATCTTGTAGAATAATCATTAGTTCCAATTACCATCGAATTGGTAAGACAAGGCAACAATACAGATGAGGATGATAGTCTGAATAATCCAAATAATCCAAATTATCAAGCCTCATTTCAAAAACTTAGAGAAAAAGAAGAGTTTGAGACAACATTGAAAAAGATTCATAAATTAGCCAAGACAATGTTCTCATGCAAGGTTTTAGTTATTTTTTTTTTCTTTCTTTCTGAAAATTGTTAGAATTTTTGCAAGCACGAGCAAAAGTATGTGCAATTAAGAAAGATATGTGATATACTGACATGCAATTAATGGCTTTAGCAATTGTACCTTTCATGACTCAGTACAAAAAAAAGAAGCTCTCTAGAAATAAAGTTTGTTTTCTATGTTGAACAAGAACAGCAAAACAAAAGAAAGAAAAACTTCTCTTCATTAAGAAATTGCAGATCACTACAAATTACAAAACACAAATCACAAAACAAAGAAGTTTGACAAAAAAACATTTAAAACAATCTTAGTTAACGTATCTATCTTGTAGAATAATCATTATTTCCAATTACCATCGAATTAGTAAGACAAGGCAACAAATAGTCGTAACTGAATACGATTCTATCATGCATAATGCATACTACTGCAGAATGCCAGGGTATTTATAAAGCCTCATAACATCATAGAAACCAAGCAGACAATCAGGACTCAAGGAATGGAATCATCCAAATACATGAATGGGCTATTCTAATGAATGATAGAGAAGGTTGGCAAGAGATTGTCATGGATATCTGTGCTAATTGCACGACATGATGATGACATCTCTTAATATTGTTCGCATCTGAAACATTTGACCTTTTGGAGTTTTTCATAGACCTTTATATTCACATTCCCCACATAGCTATTAAATCTAACAACTGGGTTCATGACTTTTTGTAACCGATTTTTGGGTGTAAAATGAGTTCTAGAGTTTCCCTACTCCTAAAAATGGGTTTATAAAAGCATTTTTTTCCCAAGGAATCTAAAAATGCTATAAAAAAAGTCTTAAAGTCAACCAATTTTAAGTTATTAATGATTTCTGATTTTTTCTTAGCAAGATCAATATCCTGATGTGGCACTGCGTCTATGACAACAATTTTTTCTATTATTATTTCACATATATTTAACATTATTAAGTGGAGTTTTGCAAGTCATGGATTGCTCATCCACCTGGGTTCTATCCTTAAGCATCATGGGTCGCCACCCACAGCCAACAGATGGCCCCATTGGGGGAGTCTTACAGAGGTGTAGTCGGTGCATTCTAATGCCCCACCGACAGGGCGGTATTTCATCAGAGAGATCAGACTTCTATATGGTTGATAATCTATCAATAGTGGTCTATACTTTGCCTATGTGTATGTTGATATTGCTTTCAACTGATTTCAAAGGTTTGTCATTTAATAAGATAGAACCATCTTGTTTGATTTTTCTGTCGCTAGCCATCCCTATTGGCTATAGCTGCTGGCATGTCCTTCATATAGCATATGGAATGGGCACAGAGCTGATTGATGTAGGTTATTGTTAGTCGGCCTACACTGGTGTGCTCATGTGTAGGTCTCCACAGGAGAATATCCTTGCTTGTCCAGCAGTGTCTTGTTCATCTTAGAGCACTGTACCATTCCAAAAAGTAATAAAAGCAATGTTTCATATAATAAAATAAGACAACTTAAAACTATTATATCTACTATATGCAGAGCTTTTGTCTGGTAAAAGACAGATTGGTCGCCCCCCAGCTATGATTCAAGGATATCTGCAAGAATGATCTCAGGTGCTTTGGCATTGCCCCTTCCAGCTGGGAAAATTTGGCTCAGGACCGCCCTCGGTGGCAGCAGAATCTCCGTAGAGGACGGTTCATGTCAAAAGTCACCCTGACGCAACATCATGAAGCTAAGAGGTCTAGAAGAAAGCAGCGGCAACAAAGCACCGGCACATCAACATCTTCAGGGACAGCCTTCAAATGCGACATCTGTGGTCGAGAATGTTTTTCAAACATTGGACTTCACAGTCATAGGAGGCGCTGTAACTTCAGGGACACAAAAACTTTATTATAGTCTTCCGAGACTCAGATGCCAATAATAATATTAATAATTGTTTACTATTATTACTACTAAAGTCATGGGAAATGGACTCGTCGTCCCGAGTTCAAATCCTGGATGTGGTAACTGCATTTCACTTAGCGCTAATACCCTTGGGAAAGGTATGAATCCTACTCTCCCTCCAGCTATGGGCAAATAGTAGGGCAGACTGGGCTCTTTAATCTTGGTTAGGCAACCGGTCTAGGAGAAGGAAAACTGTGAATTCAAACCTGTTAAACTCCGCTTAAGAAATTGACCTTGTGTCACATCCTGCTCATGCGGAGGAGGTTGGTCAATCTATTACTACTACTACTTGGATAATGAAAATAAGATGAAAAGAAAACTATTTAAAATAATTATAATGATAATACTTTAAGAAATTGAGACATCAAGATTATTATGTCTATTCCTACTACTAACACAACTACAACTGCTACTACTACTATTACTATTCTACTATACAGGCAAGAAAAATAAGATAAAAAGAAACACTAATGAAATTCATAAGGACATTCAGACAATTTAAAACTATTATGTCTACTACTACTAGATATAAAATATTATCATTGTCTATATTTACTTAGTATTACTTAGTATAACTTAGTATTACATATAGCCAAACAGTGGAGAAATAGAGACAAAAAGGTTATTATTAAGGATTTATTTGCTTGCTTTGAAAATCACCATGAGAAATCCTTGTTTGTTTTTGTTTATTTTTATTTTTTTACTGGAGTTTATTATTATTCCAAGACTTGATAAGAACTCATTCTTTATGTTGCTGTTCATGAAACCATAATGTTTCTGCTAATGGGGTCCATTTTGCCTTCTTATTCCATCAAACTGGACCACATATGTTACATAAATAAAATATTATATTTAATTTAAAATTATCTTTAACTCTTTTGATGTGGCACATTTGGCAACAAACAAACACACACACACATATAAATATATATCTACAGACAAACACACACATATATAAATAGACAGATACACATATATAAATATATATACACACAGACACACACATATATATATATATATATATATATATATACACAGACACACACAAACACATATATATACACACACACATATATATATATACACACACAGACATACACACATATATATACACACACACACACATATATATATATATATACACACACACACATATATATATATATATACACACACACACACATATATAATAAATGAATATATATTATATTGTGTCTATATATCTAATTACATGGTTATTCATGAAATTAAATATATATTCATAAACTACTATATATATATTTATTATTATTATATCCTAGATATTGAGCACTCTCCTAATAATACCGTCAATATTGGTCAAACCACAAACTCACCAAGTGAGATAGTGATAACCATTTATTATTGCAATATATATATAAGTAAACCACCATGTTATTTGGTGTTAGAGGTGATTCTAAGCTAGACCTTTTTTAACAATGGAATGTTAAAATTGGTAAAGTCCATTTTGAGAGCTCAATATACCAGTAAATTTTCCATCCCTTTATTGGCAAGAGAATCCCCACCATTTTTGAGACCATTCCAATCAGTCTGATGAAGCCTATATATATATATAAAAGCAATTGGTAATTTGCTTGAAGCATTGTTAAGTGTGTTATGATATATTAATATTTTGAAGGCCAGTACAATGCGTATGAAAAATAAAAACAAAAAGAGAAAAATAACATCTTTTTGTTTTTATTTTTCATACGCATTGTACTGGCCTTCAAAATATTAATATATCATAATATATATATATATATATATATATATATATATATATATACAGGGTGTCCATAGAGTCCCGCTTCAGGTTGAAAATGTATCAACGAAGATGGCGGTCATGTTGATGTACAATAATTAACTCTTAATACCCTATTCCACCCGTCCAGAAGTCACATTCGTTTCCCCTTTGTTTAAATGTCATATTAAACATATTTAGAAGTCTTTGATTTAAAGGAAATTTTTGATAAATCCTTATAGGAATGGGGCTCTGGATTTAGAAAATTCTCAACAGGATGTTAAGAGTTAATATTAAAACTTTAAGAGTTGAACTTTTAAATGATTTTTTATGAAAAGATTTTATCATTTGTACAATGTAAGTTATTAGATGTTCAATTTTAAAACTGTTTCAAGACTTTGTGGACACCCTGTATATATATATATTGAAATTATCGCAACAGTTAGACCACACAACAGGTTAATAAATAATAAAAACAAAAACATTTGTGAGATGTGAGAGCAATCTGGAAATGAAATTAAAAGCAAGATATTTTAATAATGGCAGTGCAAATTGTGACGGGTCATGAATGGTACGTAGCAAAACAAGGAGAAGACAAAAGTGTTGAAGGAATTTGGGACAGAAGAATGGTTTCTACCTTGGATTCAGAACTGCTTTTTGAATCTTTCGACAGAATCTGTCAGGGGAAGAAAAAACATTAAAATTCATAATGACAACAACAACATTATTATCATATAAATAAACAGAGAAAATCTCTTAGTCGACATGCATGTATCAAAACTTTGAAAATCTGTTAAGAAATCATTTGTAAATCAAAGAAGAAAGTTAAGAAATAGAATTATTTTTTAATCAAATTAAATTACCACAACCAGAAACACTGGACAGCTGTTTCGACCTTATTTGGTCTCCTCAGCCATGTATACCACAATCTCTATCACTTGAGATTGAAACAGCAACTATAGAATGCAGAGCTGAAACAAACTGTCACACAACACTTTGAACACTTTTCCCTAAAAATACACTTTGTAAACTTAACTTAAATTCACATTTGCACCAATAAATTATTAACCTGAATATACAACTATATTTGCTTTATACCTTTCCTGAGTAGCAAAAAACACTATTGTTACTATCTCCTGGTTTACTTTATTTCTGTTAAATTAAATTACTACAACCAGAAACACTGGACAGCTGTTTCGACTTATTTGGTTTCCTCAGCCATGTATACCATAATCTCTATCACTTGAGATTGAAACAGCAACTATAGAATGCAGAGCTGAAAGGAACTCTCACACAACACTTTTCCCTGAAAATACACTTTGTAAACTTAACTTAAATTCACATTTGCACCAATAAATTATTAACCTGAATATACAACTTTATTCGCCTTATATTGTTACTATCTCCTGCTTTATTTCTGTTAAATTAAATTACCACAACCAGAAACACTGGACAGCTGTTTCGACCTTATTTGGTCTCCTCAGCCATGTATACCACAATCTCTATCACTATGCAGAGCTGAAACTCTACCTTTGGGTTGCCAGTCTATGCCACACATAGGGATGGCCAAATCATGGTAATTGTATGCTTCCGCATAACCTTAATTTGTCTTGGAGCCAATCACAACATTCCAAAGATTAGAATAGAAATAGAATTATTTTTTTTTTTTTAAATAAGAAAATTAAAAAAAAAATCATTATTTAATTCAATTTTTAAATTTAATTTCTAAATCTAATTTGAATTTAATTTTTAAATCTAATTTGAATTTAATTTTTAATTTTGATTTAACTTTTAACATGCTAAACCACCTCATTCCGTCTGGCCAGAAGTCACATTCGTTTTCCTAATCTACCCCAAATGATAGCCTTTGTTGAAATGTAATATTAAACATATTTCTTTTTTTCTTTTTCGACGGGGTGGCCTAAAGTTGGTATCAGCCAGTCAGTGAGGGAGTCTATCCCCTTTTCAATAGCGCTAGACTAAGGAGATTGTTTTTAGCATCTGAGGTGGAGCGCCACACCTACCATCAGCTCCTTACTTTACCGCACATATCCTTGTGCTATTCATACGCTAAGTTGGTGAGGACCGATATCGAACTAGGAACCTTGTAGTTTCTAGCCGAATGCTCTACCGACTGAGCTAACCAAGGAGCCGGGTTAGAATAGAAATAGAATTTTTTTTTTTTTTTTTAAATAAGAAAATTAAAAAAAAAAAAACATTATTTAATTCAATTTTTAATTTTAATGCTAATTCAATTTTTTAATTTAATTATTAAATCTAATTTGAATTTAATTTTTAAATCTAATTTGAATTTAATTTTTAATTTTGATTTAACTTTTAACATCCTAAACCACCTCATTCCGTCCGGCCAGAAGTCACGTTCGTTTTCCTAATCTACCCCAAATGATAGCCTTTGTTGAAATGTAATATTAAACATATTTAGAAGTCTTAAATTAAAGGGGAATAACAGGTAACTTTAAATGAAAAGGCCATTTTTAGCCATTTTTTTATAAATCTTAATAGGAATGGAGCTCTGGACTTAGAAAATTCTCAACAGGATGTTAAGAGTTAATCTTGATATAATTTTTAATTTAAATTTTTAAAAAATGTTTTATACATGGAAAAAATTGGATTTTATGAGGGTATACTTTATTTTTTTACTTGTCACAGGAACTCTCCTGTGCAGAGTGGTAGAAAAAGCTTAACTAAATTCCAGGGGACCTTCTCCTAAGACATCCCCCTCACCTGAAAGGGCTAGGTTTAATTCCTGGTAACTGAGGTGACCCACATAGGTAATGCTGATGGAATCTTAGTAATTCTTAAACTTGTGGCTATAGGAAACTTGCTATCTGCATGGCACCCCACATTAAATATATTGTTACATATTATGTGGTGTCATGGGTTGTTGACAAGACCCTGTAGTTAGTTTGAAATAGGTTCATTGGAGTTGAAAGCGTAGATGGGTAGATTTACGTAGGATGACCCCAACTGACCTCTAGAAGGGCGCAAATCTCACACAGCATGAGATTTAGTTTTCAACCTGACGTTAAGCAAAGAGAATGCCTATCTCTCTGTTGGGTTTGTTATCTCCCCCGCGCGGAAGAACATGGGCTTGAAGAATAAATCTTGATCAAGAAAATAAAAGTCTTGTGAGTTGATTAATTGCATGACTAAAAAACTAGTCCTTAAAAGAAGTCCTTAGAACATGATGGCCAGAGAGGAAGAACAGAAAACAGCCACACAAGATAGCAGGAAGAAATGAAACAACAAGTAAGTCTCTGTCTCTGTCTCTCTCTCTTTTTCTCTCTCTTTCACCTTCTCTCTTTCTCTCACTCTCTCTCTTTCTCTCTCTCTCTCTTTCACTTTCTCTTTCTCTCTCTCTTTCTCTAAAAAAAAACAAACTAGCCCTTAGAAGAAGCAGAAAACTAGACGACAAGATGACAGCAGAGGCAGTAAAGAAGAAATGAAGAACAAATAAGTCTCTGTCTCTCTCTGTCTCTGTCTCTGTCACCCGAGTCTCCTCTCTCATGGATGATGGGGTATACAACATCATAACAACAACATTATTATCATATAAATCGACGGGGCAGCCTAAAGTCGGTATCAGCCAATCAGCGAGGGAGACTATCCCCTTTTCAATAGTGCTAGACCAAGGAGATTGTTTTTAGCATCTGAGGTGGAGCGCCTCACCTACCATCAGCTCCTTACTTTACCGCACAGATCCCTGTGCTACTCATACGCTGAGTTGGCGAGGACCGGTATTGAACTAGGAAGCATGTGGTTTCTAGCTGAACGCTCTACCGACTGAGCTAACCCGGCCCATTTATCATATAAACAGAGAAAATCTGAAAAAAGAAAATAAGAAAAAAAAAGAAGATTTTGTGTCGGAGGTCACATGGAAGTTATTAGTAGGTATGTTTACCAAGTTCATAACAGAATAAAGCAAAGGAGTTAAAATAAGACTAGACTGTATGACACATAAAATCAATTAATCAGACATTCTAGATAAATACGTTTCCAAAGACTCAGCACTAAATCGGTTTTAAAAAGAATCACTTCTCTAAGATTCTAATATATATATATATATATATATATATATATATCTCAAAGAAAGAAAGACTTAACAGTCATTCTGTTATATTTTTATTTCGACCAGAAACTAAATCGGTTTTTAAAAAGAATCACTTCTCTAAGATTCTAATATACATATATATATATATATATATATATATATATATATATATCAAAGAAAGAAAAACTTAACAGTCATTCTGTTATATTTTTATTTCGACCAGAAACTAAATCAGTTTTTAAAAAGAATCACTTCTCTAAGATTATAATATATATATATGTATATATATGTATATATATATTTATCTCAAAGAAAGAAAGACTTAACAGTCATTCCGTTATATTTTTATTTCGACCAGATACTCAAACAATGATACTAGCCTCATCAGACGGATCATATATATATATATATATATATATATATATATATGCTTAATTGGAGTCGTACCTAATTTTGAAAATTAATTAATTAATAATGAATTAGGCGGGAATACCTATTAAATGTATGGCTAAACAAATCGAGAAAAATCAATCTCTGAATGTACATTTCGGCCTATTAGTTGGCAGTCCGGTTTCAAATCACGCACAGGGCGGTCTTCCGATCTATAGCTCTGCTGATGAGGCCTAATAGGCCGAAATGTACATTCAGAGATTGATTTTTCTCGATTTGTTTAGCCATACATTTAATAGGTATTCCTGCCTAATTCATTATTAATTGATTAATTTTCAAAATTAGGTACGACTCCAATTAAGCACTTATTCTCCCAAAAATTATCGGCAAAAAGCCATTCCAAAACAAACTGTGTTTACAACTTATCATATCGTCGTGTAATAAAAGTCACTAGAAGAGGAATATTAACCTACTCTAAACAAATCATAAAATCTAAGAAGTCCGTTTAGTGTAGGGGTATGGGATCGGCCTGTCAGCTTGGCAGTCCGGTTTCAAATCACGCACAGGGCGGTCTTCCGATCTATAGCTCTGCTGATGAGGCCTAATAGGCCGAAATGTACATTCAGAGATTGATTTTTCTCGATTTGTTTAGCCATACATTTAATAGGTATTCCCGCCTAATTCATTATTAATTAATTAATTTTCAAAATTAGGTACGACTCCAATTAAGCACTTATTCTCCCAAAAATTATCGGCAAAAAGCCATTCCAAAACAAACCGTGTTTACAATATATATATATATATATATATGGGGTTAAGTAAACAAACAAATGTGTTTATCTTTTTATATGGCTTTAAGCCGACAAGTTTTGGAGGATATGCGCTTAATTGAAGTCATACCTAATTTTTGAAAATTAATTAGTTAATAATCAATGAATTTAGGCGGGCATATATGTTCAAATAGTTTAGCCTTACATTTGAACATATATGCCCGCCTAAATTCATTAATTATTAACTAATTAATTTTCAAAAATTAGGTATGACTTCAATCAAACACATATCCTCCAAAATATATATATATATATGTGAAATAAATATTTAGAAAAAACAAACACATGATGTAAAATTCGCTGACAGAATTCTTTTTCGACCCTTTATTGAAGTGGTCTTCATCAAGAGCGAGTTGTGTCGGATTCACTTCCATTCAATTTCATTCATTTTTCATATTGTCTTTTGAAAAAACAAAAATACCAGGATTTCTACATCTTATCCGGTGAATATCGTGGTCTACAGTGCTGGGATTTTTTAACTTTTTGATACTTTCTTTTACATTTTTATACACATTTACATCAAACTCTTTTGAGTTTTCTTTGTGGACTATAATGCTTCTGATTTTAATAAAATAAAATAAAATTTATTTTATTTTATTTTTATAACAGAATACGCATTTTCTAAATTTAAAAAAAAACAAAATTTTTAATTTTAAAAAAAAAATTCCGGCTATAATATTGAACATTTCATCTGCACAACTTTCGTCTTATAACGGTCCACTTTCACTGTTCTCTCTATCATGTGCAACTCGCTCTTGATGAAGACCACTTCAATAAAGGGTCGAAACAGAATTCTGTCAGCGAATTTTACATCATGTGTTTGTTTTTTCTAAATATTTATTTCACACTGTCGGATTCACTTCCATTCATTTTTCATATATATATGTATATGTGTGTGTGTGTTTGTGTGTGTGTATATGTGCGTGCGTGTGTACCAGATGTGTTAATTGCTTTTAATGTCTTTTGGTTTGTGTCTAAGATGATTTTTAATATATATATATATATATTATATATATATATATATATAACATATATATATATTTATCTCAAAGAAAGAAAGACTTTACAGTCATTCCGTAATATTTTTTATTTCAACCAGAAACTCAAACAAGGATACTAGCCTCATCAGACGGATATATATATATATATATATATATATTATATATATATGTATATATATGTATGTATGTATATGTGTGCATGCGTGTGTACCAGATGTGTTAATTGCTTTTAATGCCTCTTGGTTTTTGTCTAAGATGATTTCTAAAAACCATGTCGTCTACAACTTTGGCAAATGAAAAACGTTAGAGAGACTTAATAACATTTTAGGATTCTTTTTTTTTTTTTTTGCAGTTTGTGCAAACATCTAAAACAAATACATCTTATATAAATTAGATAAAAATGTTAACAGTGAAATGAATCATTTTTAAAATAAGCAAACAGTAAAAGGTAACTAAGAAGTTTGAGTTGAAACAGAAATTCTCTTATATAGATATACTAGAAAAAAAAAAAAATCACCCGTTGAGTCACCTATTGAGTTCTGGGTAGATAATTCTGATCAGAAAGAAAGTTAGTTATCAAAATGAATTAAATTAAAAAAATAAATACGACATGACAATAAAAAAACAAAAAAAACATTAAAATCATTTTTCTCTGAATGTTTGAGATGAGGCTTGAAGATTAGTATTATCTGCGTTATTCGGACTATTGTCCCCATCTCTATTGTTATTTGTACAACGTTTCAGCCGATATACCCTCCGGCCTTCTTCAGGTATTTCTTGTCGGACTCGGGAACCTTCTCTGGAACCCGAGTTCAATCCTGAGTGAAAGAAGTTAGAAAAATAATTAATTAACACAACTCCTACCCCAGCTATGGTTAGCGGAATGAGAACAAGATACCCCCGTGGAATAAATAAAGGGTTAGGTTCAAAGTTCTGTGATGGCTCCCGAATACGACAAGAAAGTTCCCGAGTTCGAAAAGAAGGTTCCCGAGTCCGACAAGAAATACCTGAAGAAGGCCAGAGGGTATATCGGCCAAAATGTTGTACAAATAAAAATGGAGATGGGGACAATAGTCCGAATAACGCAGATAATACTAAAATCATTTTGTTAAAATTTGCAATTAAGGCAAAAACTGACCTGTCTTATATAAAAGCCAACCATTAGCTGTTGAAAATTAACATACTAATAAAGTGAGAAGTTCAGTCTACTGCTCACACTCTCCAATCTCTCTCTTTAATCTCACTGAGAAAACTAACATATATAAGGAGGATGTAATCAAGATATATATAGAGAGGATGAAAGTGACAGGCAGAATGTGAGTAAGAGACAGATGAGTTTTTGATTTACTTGCAAATTATGACTAATTAGAACCAAATAAAATGGATTTTTTTTTCAAACATAACTTAATCCCAAAATTAAGGAATATTTTGGGATGTTTTTTTGTGTCATTAAACTAAATAGGAAAAAAAGTCTTTATTAATTTTATAATTATTTTTTTGTTAATGAGTAACAGCTTACAAAGATATGTTATGTGTTTATCAATTTGTGAATGTAAATGCTTTCATATTACTCAAAAAGTCTTACTTGTTTATCAGTCTCTCAGAGGATAAAACTTAGTTACCGTTGTAAAGTTCTTTCACTTTTACTTTTTTGGTATGTATGTTTTCTCTTTTCTCTCTTCTTCTCTTTCTCTAATTCTATTGGTTAATTCCTATCCCCGAGTTCTAAATTGTCAATTCCTATCCCTCTAGTTCTAAATTGTCAATTCCTATCCCTGTGGTTCGAAGTTCCTATCCCTAAGATGTCCGTTAACTGTAGGGTTTTTTGAATCAGCATTTGGTGTTGTTTAGTTTGACTTATGTTTATTTTCAGAATTGGTGGGAAATTTTAGAAATCAATCTAAAAAACGTTTTTTTTTTGTTTGGTTTTATTTTGTTTGGTTTTGTTTAATGGCATATCAAATTTTATTTAATGCCAAATTTTTTGTAGGTAAATAGTTTGTTTTGAAACAAATTGGTAGAGTGCGAGACAACAGTTGGTAATCAATTTTGCTTTGCAAGTATATAATTGTAGAACTCATTTTTGATTTATTTAACCTATAGATAGTACCCTAACAGGTACTACCACTCCATGTCAGAGTGGACCTGGGAGTAATAGTGATGAAGGGGTACTCCACACTCTCCAGAGCTCCAGAATTGGAACCTCACCATTAGATACCAAGAACCTCAGCCACCACCTTCTAACACATATATGAAAAAAAAAAGTTGGGGGTTGCCATAAAGGCATTATGGTTGGGACAATCATATAGGTGCTAGGGCTTGACATGACTGGCCAATTGATCAAAGGGGGGTCTCTCCAAGCACCCATCTAGCACCCATCCGAGTCACCTATATTTTGTATATCATAGCATAAATAAAGTAGTCTTGTTTTGTTTAACGTCATTTCAACCCCTGTGGGTTATTTAATGCTGAATCTTATTTTTGTATATATGATTTGTATGGGAATTCTTTATAGGCAAATAGTTTTTTTTTAAACAAATTGTTAGAGTACGAGACAACAGTTGGTAATCAATTTACAGGTGTATTTTTGTAGAACTCATTTTATCCATTCTTGTTGGATATTCAATTTAAAAAAAAAATGTTTTTATCTATCTAACCCATATATGAGAATTTGTTTAAGAAATAAATTCTATTAATACTGATATAAAAGTCAAGTCAAATAATCTCTTAGAAAGAAAATATCTAAAAATTCTATAAAATGTTTGTATAAATACTTTAAAATTAAACAAAAAAAACAAAAAAAAAAACAAAACAAGAATTGTCATTAAGATTTAAAAAATGTATTTTTGTCTGTAAAATGACACTAACAATATAATCTTGTTTAAATTAATTAAAAATGCTGACAAGCAATGTACAAATGTCCAACTTCAATTGTACGAATATTAGCAGATAACGGCTAAAATTATGAAAAGTGTTTAAAAAAGAAAACAAAGTATTGAAACTAAATATGAGGTGTGTTCAAAAAGTATAAAGACTGAAGCTGTATTTATCAAGAAAGAAATAACCAATGAAGGAAATGGGGTAATGACTCATAGGGACGGTTGGTGAGAGAAAGTTATGGGTATCTGTGCAGATAATGGCTGAAATTATTAGAAGTGTTTAAAAAGAAAAACAACAATGTATTGAGACTAAATATGATTTGGTTTAGTTTGTTTTATGGCATATCAATTTCAGTGGGGCATTTAATGCTGATAAAGTTTTGAAATTAAGTCATTCTTAATGGATAATCAATTTTGTTTATAAACCCACATTCTCCAAAACTGGAACCTCACCATCAGATAGTGTTTAACGTCATTCCCAGGACATGAAGACCCTCAGCTACCGCCTTCTAGCACCCATATGATAAAAAGTGCAATAGGGCTCGGGCAACTAAATAAGTGTAGAATAATCAAACTAAGTTCCAATTACCGTTGAATTGGTAAGACAATTCAACAAGAAGTTGTAACTGAATATGAATATATCTTGCTGCAACACTACTGCAGAATGCCAGGGTATTTATAAAGCCTTATAACATCATAGAAACCAAGCAGCCAATCAGGACTCAAGGAATGGAATCCCCCATATACACGAATGGGCTATTTTTGATTTCCATAAATACCAACTGTCTTAGGCACTACTTGAGTTGTGCTTAGCCAGTTGCTGTTGTTCAAACCAACAGTATACTGACTCACTTAAAAATATCTGAGTAAGTAAAGTCGTCGGGGTGGCCTAAAGTCGGTATCAGCCAATCAGCAAGGGAGTCTATCCCCTTTAACACTAGCGCTAGACCAAGGAGATTGATTTTTGCGTCTGAGGTGGAGCGTGACACCTACTATCAGCTCCTTACTTTACCGCACAGATACCTGTGCTACTCATATGCTGAGTTGGTGAGGTTCGGTATCGAACTAGGAACATTATAGTTTCTAGCCAAACACTCTCTCATCATCATCATGTCAACTATTTTTGATTTCCATAAATACCAACTGTCTTAGGCACTGCTTGAGTTGTGCTTAGCCAGTTACTGTTGTTCAAACCAACAGTATACTGACTGACTTCAATACCAAGAAAGAAATAACCAATAAAGAAAATGGGGCAATGACTGATAGGGACGGTTGGTGAGAGAAAGTTATGGGGATCTGTGCTGTCAGCATGACCTGATGTTAAGTTAAACTAAGTAAATAGCAAGCTATGAAACAATCCAAGTAAGATGAACAAGACATGCTGGAGAAGTAAGGAAGAACTCATAAGTGATATTCCTCCAGTGGACATCTACACATGGACACACCAGTGTAGGCCAAACAGCAAGCACATACATCAATCAGTTCTGTGTGAATTCAGGATGTGGTGCAGGGGACTACAAACAACAATGTCTGATAGGGATGGCTGGTGAGAGAGAGTCATGAGTATCCATGCTGTTCAGATTCTATATGTGGAAGCGTGTGGTGTAATGGTTAAAGTCATGGGAAATGGACTTGTCGCCCTGAGTTCAAATCCTGGACGTGGTAATTGCATTTCACTTAGCGCTAATACCCTTGGGAAAGGTATGAATCCTGCTCTCCCTCCAGCTATGGAAAAATAGTAGGGCAGACTGGGCTCTTTAACCTTGGTTAGGCAACCGGTCTAGGAGAAGGAAAACTCTGAATTCAAACCTGTTGAACTCCGCTTAATAAATTGACCTTCTGTCACATCCTGCCCGTGCGGAGGGGTCGGTAAATATATATATGTGGTGCAGAGTATCTACAAGTACTTACAGATTACCTACAAGCAGCAATGAATGTTAGGGACAGTTGGTGTGAGAGAGTCATGGGTATCCATGCTGTCAGTGTGACCTGATGATGTTAAAGTGTCAAGTATCAATCATTATTCTAGTTAAACTAATGATGTTAAGCTAAACTTAGTCAAGAGCAAGCTATGAAACCATGCAAGTAAGATGAACAAGATATACTACTGAAGAAGCAAGGATAACGTTCTCCTATGGACACCTACATCTGGACACACCAGTGTATGCCAAACAGCAAAAACATTCATCAATCAGCTCTGTACGGATTCTAGATGTCATGCAGAGGACCTGCCAGGGGCAATTACTGATAGTTCAACTTAATAAAGAGCAAGCTGGTTCCGTGTCAAGTATCAATCTTTATTTCAGTTAAGAAAAAACAAACAAACCCTGAATCATTTCAATACTCTCCATAACTCAAAAGATATTAACAGCTGTAATGTCCTACCCAGCAGGAACATTGAATAAGAAAAGACATTCAATTTGTCATAGAACTGCACTTGTTCACATAAACAACAACTGTTTTATTGGACATGACTGAGAAACATTCTTCTCACTGGAACTGGAAATGGTAAAAAACAGAATTTAGATTCCATTATTATCGTGTCTGTTTTCAGAAATGAATTATCCGCTCGTCCCTGGATGACATTACGAATTCCTATTTACAAAAACGCAGCTTGTGTCCATCGGAAATTCATTGATTTTTATTTGTTCTATTTATCTGTGGTTTCCACTATGATATTATGTCTGGACATTTGCGAACTTTCTGCACTCAACAAAAGACCATGAGTCTGTCAACAATCTTTTAGATGACTGACTTTTCTGTCAGTTCTTATCTAGAGGCAATAGAAATTATAGTTTTGTGGGGTCTGCACCATGCTGAAGATAATTTTTTTTAATCATCAAAAAGTTCACTATAACAGAGAATTAAACTACTAAACACTAATTAGAATCCTTCACTTCTTCCTAAACAGAAGCATCAGTATCATCAGGGATAGCTGTTAAATGTGAAATGCTATTTAGAATTAAACATTTCCAAGCACATAGGAATACAAGTGAATAGAGCAAATAAGATATTAGGATTAATACGGAGGTCATATGAGTACATGGATGAAGAAATGCTGAAAAATTTGTACACTGCATTGGTGAGACCTCATTTGGAGTTTGCTAATGTGGTTTGGAGCCCAAGACTCATCAAGGACACACAACTAAATTAGTGAATAATTTAAAATCCCTTTCATATGAAGAAAGACTTAGGAACATTGACCTACCAAGTCTGGTTTTCCGACATATAAGAGGGGATATGATTGAAGCCTACAAATACACGCATGGTTTTTTATTCAACGAACTCTGACCTACTAAACATTGCTCAAAATACCTATACAAGGGATATAAATTAAAACTCCTTAAAAAATCTTGTAAAGCAAATGCAAGACAAAATTATTTTAGCTACAGAGTGGTGAACACATGGAATAAACTACCTTCATCAGTAGTGAATGCCCCATCTCTAAACTCCTTCAAGGCAAAGTTGGATAATCTGTGGAATGATATTAAATATTCTGTGGATTTAAAATGAATATTTATAAGGAACAGCTGACAGGTCTCAGACCTAATATACTAGCTGAAAGGATATTATTATTATCATTATTCTTATTATTATTAGAAGTCTTTACTCCTGTTTAAGAAGGAGTTTCTTCCACCCAACAGAAACTCCTGGCTAAATAGAAGCATCAGTATTATGTTAACATTTTTTTGAAATATGAAATTAAAATACTATTAAACTATCAGTATGAAAACTAATAATAATAGGTAATGTTTTTTTTTTGTAATAAATGTCAGGGTGTTCACTGTTATAGTTTCTCCAGGTATTTACTAGTCCAGTGCCAATGGACAAACTGCAACAGATTAAGTAGTTGTTGCTACAACTGCTAGGAACAGTCCACTAAGTTGAGATGGTGTTTGGCTTGTTCCATTAACCAATAGTTAATAATCTAAGACAGTTCTAAGTGACAGTTATTTCTAGGCTGCAGGTTCAATCCTGATCAAGGGTGAGAGTAACTTAAATTTTTTTTGTTTTTTTTTATATTCCTGAGGACCGAATTACAATCAGCAAATTAAAAAAAGAATAATATCTCTATAAAAATTGATTAGTTTTAAGAACCAGATCCAAGTTTTTTTTTTTGTTTTTTTTTACCCATCGTAGATGAATACTTCGGCTAGTATGAAACTTAAGCTGAGCAAACACAATAGATAATGCCATACTGTCAGTATCAGCCAGATCAAAGCCTATCCCCTTTTTGCAAGTGCTAGATCAGGGAGATTGTTTTTGCTGAGATGAAACGCCACAGATCCAAGTCTCTTTTTTTTTTTTTTTTTTTTTACCCATTGTAGATGAATACTTCGGCTAGTATGAAACTTTAGCTGAGCAAACACAATATATAATAATGGTGAGTGATCAAATTACTCAATCTGTGCTACTCATACACTGAATTGAGAAGGGCTGGTATTAAACCTTGCGATTCCATGGCAGGTACTCTACCGACTGAGTTAAACCGATTTTTATAACCTGATCCAAGTATTTCTTTTTTTTTACCCATCATAGATGAATACTTCAGCTAGTATGAAACTTAAGCTGAGCAAACACAATAGGTAATGCCTACTGTCAGTATCAGCCAGATCAAAGCCTATCCCCTTTTTGCAAGTGCTAGATCAGGGAGATTGTTTTTGGTAAGATGAAGCGCCACAGATCCAAGTCTCTTTTTTTTTCTTTTTTTTTACCCATCATAGATGAATACTTCGGCTAGTATGAAATGTAAGCTGAGTAAATAGAATAGATAATGTCCTTCTATCAGTATCAGCCAGATCAGAGCCTATCCCCTTTTTGCTTGTGCAAGACCAGGGAGATTGTTTTTGCTAAGATGAAGTGCCGCAGATCCAAGTCTCTTTTTCTTTTACCCATCATAGATGAATACTTCAGCTAGTATAAAACTTTAGCGGAGTAAATACAATAAATAATGGCCTATTGTTAGTATCAGCCAGATCAGAGCCGATCCCCTTTTTGCTAGTGCAAAAAGCAGGAGATTGTTTTTGCTGAGATGAACACACCACAAATCCAAGTCTCTCTCTTTCTTTTTTTCTTTTTACCCATTGTAGATGAATACTTCGGCTAGTATGAAACTTAAGCTGAGCAAACACAATAGATAATAATGGTGAGTGTGCCAAAACAAGATATTGTTATTGAATGATATCGTTCGCTTAAAAGTCGTATGTTTTGGTTCGGCTTTCAAGATGCTCTTATAACAAAAATAAGTAAAGTCAATATCTATTAACATAATTTGGAGTTTACAGCTTTTCAAAGGAAAATAAAAATATAAATAAAATGAAAAGCAAAAAATAAAAAGGAAGCCGTTCAATACTCATTGAAATTTTGTTCACAGAGAAAATCAGTTATTACCGTCTGTGTATCAGTTTGCAAGATAATTGAAGAATTGTTTAATGAACCTTGTGTAGAGAAAGGACATTAATTGGTTGGTTCGTTGATCGGATTTTATGGCATGGCAACCTTTGTTGGGTTATTTTATGCCAAAACATTTTGTTTGATTCTTTCTTGCTGGGTATTCAATTTTTTGGTTCCTGTTGGGACAGTGAGATATAATTGAAGAATAATTAAAGTTCCAATTACCGTCGAACTGGGAAGACAAGGCAACAAATGGTTGGAACTGAAATACAAACCCGAATGCTACAAAGTCCACTGCAAAATGACAAAGTATATATAAGACTCCACAATGTCATTCAACAGATCTCTGGGGTCCTAGTCAAGCAGCCAATCAGAACTCAAGGAATGGAATCACCCAGATTCATGGATGGATCATTCTTGATTCCTATTTATACCAACTGTCTTGGACACTGTTTTGTAGTGAAAGGGCATTGAGTTTGAGTTTTGTTTAACAGCATATCAACAAGGGTTAAATAGAATATATGGGTTTCAGGCTTTAGGGTGTGGGTTTTTATGGTAGTATTTGGTTATGTTTGGTCAGTTTTTGTGGCAATAACGGTTAAACCGCTAGGATTATCTAAAGCTAAAAAGTAAAAAGTGCTCAATACCTAAGTAGAGCAAATGATAAAGTTAAACCTAATGAGTCTGATATACCTACTAACAGTTTCGCTTAGTAGCTCATCAGAGCAAAAATCTGACTAAAAAGACTTGGAGCAATCGCACTATTATACAAAACCTCTCATCGTTGAAAGGGTTGATTTGGTCAGATCTGGTTTGAAAGATCTTTTTTAAAAATTATTATTAGTGAAACAGATCACTAATTAGGACTGAGCATATTCTAGTAGTGACCACCCCAAGCAGAGTTTAACAGGTTTGAATTCAAAGTTTTCCTTCTCTTAGGCTGGTTGCCTAACTAGGATTAAAGAGCCCAGTCTGCCCATCTATTGACCTATAGCTGGAGGGAGGGTAGCTAGATTTATACCTTTTCCAAGGGTATTAGCGCTATGTGAACTGTATCTTCGTCCAGGATTTGAACTCGGGTTGACTATGTTTGATGTTTTTGAAAAGCTCTTTTAAGATTTTTGTCTGGTAGTATTTTGAATAGATTTGTCTGAGACTGTTATATTTTAAGAGGATTTGTTTAATAGTGAGCAGTATTTTGCATATTGAGTATATTGCAGTTCTAAAGAGAGCTAAACTTCCCAGCTTGTGTTCTCTACTGAGACAGTGTCATCTCAGATGCCGGATGGATGATAGACAAATCACGAAGTACATCCTCTATGAAGAGCTTTTGTCTGGTAAGAGACAGGTTGCGTTTTAAGGATGTCTGCAAGAATTATCTCAGGTTCTTCAACATTACCCCTTCCAGCAGGGAAAAATTGGT
>CM042171.1:67203421-67208421 GCA_023376005.1 Doryteuthis pealeii
CTTTGATTTATGAGAAATAACAGGTAACTTTAAATTAACCATTTTTTTGATAAGTCACCAATGTTACAGAGGCAGAGAGACATTTTTTATCACCAATTACACATTTTTTATCACCAATGTTACAGAGGCAGAGAGACATTTTTTATCACCAATGTTACAGAGGCAGAGAGACATTTTTTATCACCAATGTTACAGAGGCAGAGAGACATTTTTTATCACCAATGTTACAGAGGCAGAGATAAAAAATGTCTCTCTGCCTTTGTAACATTGGTGATAAAAAATGTCTCTCTGCCTCTGTAACATTGGTGATAAAAAATGTCTCTCTGCTTGCAAAAGGGTTAAAGTTTGAAGTAATAAGCTAAACGGGAGTCAATTTTGTTTTAAAAACATGACTTTTGGAATCAGTCGAACATTGCTAGTAGTAACCTAAAACCTATAAGTTTATTGATCTGCATTTGTATGAAAAGGTTCCAAGAATGAAGAGACTTGTCACAAATTATCAGAGTTATTCAAGTTGAGGCCAGAATTTAAAAACAGAGGAAGAAGATTTAGATTTTTAATAGAATCAGAAAAGACATCTTGTAACCTATTTGGTTGTGGAGGGCACAACTCATCTAAGAGAAGGAATAGCCTGGCAAAACCCCTGTCTCTTTCTCTCTCACTATATATATATATATATATATATATATATATTATAAAAAAGAAGGTCCGCAAAATGTATTATTGTCTCAGAAAAATTTTTTTAATTCTTTTTATCTTACATATGCAACACGTGTTTCTGATCTGTTGTCTTCTTCAGGCATTGAATTATTATTTTGGCAGAATATGTCCGATATTTGATAGGTTGTGTGTGTTTCTGCAACTTTTCTATTATAATGGCTGTGTAATGTATGAACCAGAACAACATTTTATATATATATATATATATATATATATATATATATATATGAGAAGTAAACAAACAATGTGTTTTGATATGGATTTTTTAGCCAATAATTTTGGGAGAATATGTGCTTAATTTTTGAAAATTAATTAATTAATAATTAATGAATTAGGCGGGCATACCTATTCAAATTTAAAAACAGGTATGCCCACCTAATTCATTAATTGTTTAGCCTTACATTTGAATAGGCATGCCTGCCTAATTCATTAATTATTAATTAATTAATTTTCAAAAATTAGGTACGACTTCAATTAAGCACATATTCTCCCAAATATATATATATATATATATATATATATATATTGTAAAATCTATCTGAGGAGACTAGACTCATTTTGAGTTTCTGGTCGATATAAATTTATCATAGTCAAATGACGGTTTGTCAAGGTTTTCTTTCTTTGAAAGTTAAATATTGCTCTAGATATAATTAATTTATTAGTTATTATACATTGAGCTCTCCTAGGGATTAAAAAAAATCCTTGTATGAGTCTATAAGTTAGCACCTACGAGAGCATACAGTATGGATGTAGTGAGATTTCGATCGTCCAAAATAGAATCATCCCTTACTTACCAGTCAATTGGATTATATATATATATATATATATTGGAGGATATGTGCTTAATTGAAGTCATACCTAATTTTTGAAAATTAGTTAATAATTAATGAATTTAGGCGGGCATATATGTTCAAATGTAAGCCTAAAAAATCGAGAAAATGTCAAATTTGTTTAGCCTTACATTTGAACATATATGCCCGCCTAAATTCATTAATTATTAACTAATTAATTTTCAAAAATTAGGTATGACTTCAATTAAGCACAATATCCTCCAAAAATTGTCGGCTTAAAGCCATATAAAAAATAAACACATTTGTGTGTTTACTTAACCTCATATATATATATATATATATATATATATATATATACCCAGAATGCCAAACTAAACCAGGTTTCCCAGCTTGCCCCCAAAATATAACCTCATTTACTATGATGCACCACACCATATTATATCATGAAAAATATGGAGTTTAACAGGTTTGAATTCAGAGTTTTCCTTCTTCTAGACTGGTTATCCAGCCAAGGTAAAAGAGCCGACTTTGCCCTACTATTTACCCATAGATAGAGGGAGAGTAATTGGATGCATACCAAGAGTATTAGTGCTATGTAAAATGCAAACAGCCTTGTCCAGGATTTGAAATCTGGTCAACTAGTCCATTTCCTATGATTCTAACCATTACACTTTGCACCTCCTATATATATATATATATATATATATATATATATATATATATATCAATAAAGGAAGGAAGAACTCAACACCGTAATTCCATAATAAATTTATTTATATTCCATAATAAATATATATATATATATAAACAATGCAGAGTTTACATATATGGAAAATAAATTCTGGTTTGAATTCAGGGTTATCCTATTCCTAGACTGACTGCCATACCAAGGTTAAAGAGTCCAATATGCCCTATTATTTTAACCAGTCGCTAGGTCAAGTGACTCTCTAAGCCAATGAGAGGCTCATTCCATATTACTCTGGGATCAAAGCTATTGCCAATCAAACTCAATGAACATACATCCACTGTAATTATCCACAGTGTTACTGTTAATTTTAAAATCTACACTACACTTCCTAATAAAAATGATAGGCTATGCCTATGCCATCATGTAACATAATAGATATATGCTTTGTTTTCTTTCTAAATCTATACTACACTTCTTTACAAAAATCATATGCTATGCCTATGCCATTTTGTAACATAATGACAAAAATATGTTTTTTAAATCTATACTACATTTCTGGGCTGAGTTAGCTCAGTCGGTAGAGCGTTCAGCTAGAAATCACAAGGTTCCTAGTTCGATACCGGTCCTCGCCAATTCAGTGTTATGAGTAGCACAAGGATCTGTGCGGTAAAATAAGGAGCTGATGGTAGGTGTGGCGTTCCACCTCAGATACAAAAACAATCTCCTTGGTCAAGCGCTAGTGAAAAGGGGATAGACTCGCTCGCTGATTGGCTGATACTGACATTAGGCCACCCCGACGACTTTACTTACTTTTACACTTCCTTAAAAAAATGATAGGCTATGCCTATGCCATTATATAACATAATGATAGAAATATATTGTTTTTTTATCTATACTACATTTCCTTGAAAAAAAAAATGATTGGACATTGTCAAAGAAAAATATTGCCTATGCCAATATATAACAATGATAGAAATATGTTTTTTTTAATCTATACTACACTTCCTTACAAAAATGATAGGCTATGTCTATGCCATTATGTAACATAATGATAGAAATATGTTCTGTCATCAGCTTGACTTGAATGTCTTTTCTCTTGTGTATTTGATTATCAAGAACAAATGTTGTTATATAACACCTGCTCAAAGATTCTAGAGACAGAATCAAAACAAAACTCATTTTTCCTTGTCAGCCTCCCCCCACCCACACTTTCCTACAAACAGACATGAAACACTCCAAATTAATTAATATGATTATCTTGGGTCAATTATGATCCAATACAAAATAAACATCAGCCCAACAACAGGAACGGAATTTTCTAATTGGTTTTGTGAAGGTGAAAATCATTATTGATCTTTTTTAAGATAAAACTGGATTCAAATCAAAGAGGAAATCGGAATAAATAATACAAGGATCTGGATCAACCTTGAATGGAAAAAAAAAAGAAAAATATCCAAAAATCATTGCGCCATAAAACCGGTCACAAATACAGTGTCCAATGATGCATTATAAGTCTATAGTAAACTGGACCCTCACTTAATAATCAAGGATCTGGATCAACCTTGAATGAAAAAAAAAGAGAAAAAATCCAAAAACGATTGCGTCATAAAATAGGTCACAAATACAGTGTCCAATGATGCATTATAATTCTATTGTAAACTGGACCCTCACTTTAATCTTTTTCTAACATTAAAAATTGAAATAATACGAGGATCTGGATCAACCTTGAACGAAAAAAAAAAATCCAAAAACCATTGCATCATAAAAATCGGTTACAAATACAGTGTTCAATGATGCATTATAATTCTATTGTAAACTGAACCCTCACTTTAATCTTTTCTAACATTAAAAATTGAAATAATACGAGGATCTGGATCAACCTTGAACGAAAAAAAAATCCAAAAACCATCACGTCATAAGGTCGGTCACAAATACAGTGTCCAATTATTCATTATAAGTCTATAGTAAACTGGACCCTCAGTTTAATTTTTCCCTAATATTAAAAATTGAAATAATACAAGGATCTGGATCAACCTTGAATGGAAAAAAAAGAAAAAAATCCCAAAACCATTGCATCATAAAATCGGTCACAAATACAGTGTCCAATTATTCATTATAAGTCTATTGTAAACTGGACCCTCATTTTAATTTTTCCCTAATATTAAAAATTGAAATAATACAAGGATCTGGATCAACCTTGAATGGAAAAAAAAGAAAGAAATCCCAAAACCATTGCATCATAAAATCGGTCACAAATACAGTGTCCAATTATTCATTATAAGTCTATTGTAAACTGGACCCTCACTTTAATTTTCTCTAATATTAAAAATGGAAATAATACATGGATTTAGATCAACCCTGAATGATGAAAAAAAACAAAAAAAAAAACAATGTGTCATAAAACTGGACACATATACAGTGTCTAATTATTCATTATAAGCCTATTGTAAATTGGACCCTCACTTTATGGCTGCTATACCAGGTTCATATGTTTAATTGTTAATTTTTCTCAAATATTACAAAGGGAAATAATACATGCTTGTGGATCAACCTTGAATGAAAAAAAACAATAATACCATACCGGGCACAAAAACAGGGTCCAATTATGCATTATAAAACTATTGTAAACTGAACCCTCACTTTATGACTGTTATACCAGGTAGCCACTTCTAAAGTTAATTTTTCACAAATTTTAAAAATCTATTAATAATGGAGATTCGCTTCCGTTTTTATCTGTAACAAAAACTATGTCACTGCTTATGTCACACTACCTAAAATGTCATAACAGAATAAATTCACTC
>CM042171.1:67213421-67258421 GCA_023376005.1 Doryteuthis pealeii
TTTCAAGATGTCCGTAGCTAAAAATAAAATATATATATATATATATATATATATAGATATATATATAAATATATATATAAATATATATGGAGGCGCGTGGGCTAGTGGTTAGAGTCGTGGGAAATGGACTCGTCGATTCGAGTTCAATTCCTAGATGAAGCTGTTGGCATTTCACATAGTGCTAATACCCTTGGGAAAGGTGTGAATCCATATATTCTCCCTCCAGCTATGGGTTAAATAGTAGGGCAGACTGTGCCTTTCAGTCTTAGGTAGGTAACCAGTCTAGGAGAGGGATAACTCTGAATTCAAAATTCCTGAGGTCGGTCGTAGATTGGGTTTGTGGCAACCCTTGATGCACCAATTCTTTCCTATCGACTGTGCCAAAAAGTGTGGATGGTCCAACACAAGCCTTCACCATTATAAACAAATCACTGTGTGGGTGTTCATTGTGTGTGAACCCTCATGCATCGAAAATCGATGAGAGAGTCCATAATAATATAATAATAAATATATATACACATATATATATATATGCATATATACATATGTATATGCATACATATAGTCTGCTGGTATCGTGAGATACTGCTGGGCCACTCTGGGTTTGTGGTAATGATGCCTGAACCCAGAGTCATCATCTGATGAAGGCTTTGTTAGTTGCAATGCTACTGTGTAAATAGCAGTCATTGTATGAAGATTATTATATATACATACATATGTATGTATATATATATATATATATATATATATATATATATCTGACTCTTAGCCCTGAAGAGCATTAAGCGAAACTTTTAGTAGGTTCGTCTGACTCATTAGATTTATCTTTATTATTTGCTCTACTTAGGCATTGAGCACTTTTTACTTATTAGCTTTAGTCTCCTGGCGGTTTTGTATGAATATATATATATATATATATATATATATATGCATATAAATTGTTTTTTCTTTTGGCCAAAATATTGTACTAATAGATTTTTTTGTTGGTAGGATTATCTTGGTCCTTTCTTTTTTACAAAAATTTTTTCTTCCCGGTTGATGTTTGGTAGTATATTTTTACAATCAAACTATTTGCTGGTTTTTTTCTCACCGCGAGGATTTACCAACAAGTTTGGTATATTAAATTATATATATATATATATATATAACAGATAGACTGTTCTCATTTCATTAACCATGACCAGGTACAAGTACTAAGCTATGTGAAGTATTCTATGTTATTATCCCCCTTGGCAAGGAGTGTACCTGCAACCAACTCTTAGAACTTGAATAAAAGGTTCAGTTCCGTGAAGGCTCCAGAGTTTTACTAGAAGGTTTCTCGAGTTTGAAGAGAAGGTTCCTGAGTTCAAGAAGGTTCCTGAATTCGACACAAAACACCTGAAGAAGGTGTCCAAATAATCCAAATAATGCAAATTATCAAGCCTCATCTCAAAATTTGAGACAAATAGTATCATTGACTATAATGGATGAATATTGACGCACTCCTAATGTTATCCATTAAAACATGCAATCTAACACTACATTATCACTGCATTTTATTAAAAGAGACTTTGTTTTCAGCTAAACGCCTATTAGAAGAACTATCAAATGCGCACACAGACAATTCTCTACGATCTAAGAAAAATAAAACATGCAATGTCAACTCTTGACAAATCAATATTAAAAAAAACTAAACAAAAGGATATATATGAGTAAAGGTTTGAAAAGAGGAAAACAGTATAGAAAAGCAGACTGACATGTTTCCCTATAGGGATAGCTTCTTCAGAATGAATTCATTATTATTCAACAAAAAAAGAAAAAAAAAGAAAAAGAAAAAAAAAACGAAATCAACATAGAAGGGATAGAAGCAGTTCCCTTGTATATACATGATGAGCCAAAAGTAGGCGGACAGTAAATGATAATGTTTATTTAACCTACTATCCACCTACTTTTGGCTCATGCTGTGTGTGTGCATATATATATATATATATATATATACATACATACATACACACACACACACACAAATAAAGTAAAATATATATATCTCCAAAAAATAGTCTTTAATTTTTTTTACCTTATTTGTTTCATTCATTAAACAAATAAAGAAAATATTTTCTTTATATATATATATATATATATATATATATATATATATCTTTATTTATTTATATATATATATATATATATATATTTATTTATTATTATATATAAATATATGTATCTTTATATATATGTATGTATGTATATATATATATATATATATATACAGGGTGTCCACAAAGTCTGGGTACATGGGATTAACACATACTTTTAAAACAAAACAATTTTATTTAATTATAATTTTTAATAAATAATGTTTTCAATATGATTTCCATCATTTTCAATGCATAACTTGATGCACCTTGCAAAATTCAGGTGAACTTGATTAAATAAGTCTACATTGTACCCAGACTTTGTGGACACCCTGTATATATATATATATATATATATATATATAAATTGAGAAATCTAGGTGTTTAGATGGATGATATTCATTGTAGGAGCTAACGTTAGATAATGAATAGCCTTACGATGGCTTGCGAAACAAAAATGAAACATTATAACATCAGCTCCTACATTAAAATATCATACATCTGAACACATTTCATTTCAATTTTTTATATACTTACTTATCATCAGATTCATTTCCATTTTTCTTTTTATATATATTTGAGATATTTACATGTTGTGTCATTTAGGTTAATTTACTTATATCTATGTTTTTTTTTGTTTTTTTTTTGGGGGTTGTTTGTGCGTATATATGTATATATTCTATGTTTATATAAAAGATTCAATACGTATATGCATTTGTGTATGTGTGTGTGTATACTGGTAGTTGATTTGTGTGTGTGTGTGTGTGTGCGTGCATATACATATACAAGTATGTGACATTGAACCTTCTGAATAATATTCAATATAAATATGGAAAGATAAAGAGACAAAACTTATATATATATATATATATATATATATATATATAAATATATATATAATATATTATTATATAAAATATATGTATGTACACCACCAACATATATGCATCTCCTGCATATATATATATATATATAACAAAATATATTGGTTATGCCACCTGATCTTATATATATATATATATATATACACGTATAAGTATAGATAAAAGGATATGAAAACACACAATGCTGTTAAAATGAAAATATTTTATATCATATTCATAGCTAATATTTTTCATAAAATTGAAATATTGTTCAATATCAGTGAAGTTATAAAATATTTTCACTTTAACAGCATTTTGTGGTGTTTTCATATCTTTTTTATATATACTCATAGCTAATATTGAACAATAACAGCATTGTGTTTTCATATCCTTTTATCTATACTTATACTGTTGGATTCATTTCCTTATTCTTAACATATATACATATGTATATTTGAAATTGACATATTAGGGCAGCAACTTTTCATTCCAACAAATTTGGTTAAAAATAATAGAATCCTTATTGTTTTCAAGTTTTTTCTTTTATCTTTAAAGTTTTCTAACAATTTTTTTGATGTTATCATCTTGAAAGGTGTTAATCAGTTACCCCAAAAAGTTACTATTGGTAAACTAACTACTTTCGAATTTTTTTCTGAACCATTATTAAGGCTGTTTATATTTGTCTAAACAATCATTATCACGACTGTTTATTATTTAACAAAATTTGTTTTGTTTTTTGTCGCAAAGGTGACGCTAAATAACGGTAGCAGTTTTAAATATTTTTAATGAGCTAGGAAAACGAGATTGAGAATAAAAATTGTTTAACCAAATTTTTTAATATATATATATAAAGAAGAGAGAAAGTAGACAAGAATAATATACATTTTTTTGTCAGCCTGAATTTTAGGAATTAGAGGAAACTGTAATATAAGGTAAACCATTCAACAGCCATTAGTTTATATATATATATATATATATATATATATATATACACACATATATATGTACACTACCAACACATATGCATGTCCAGCATATATGTATATTGTCAATATTAGCAATGAAAATTATATAAAAATATATTATTTTAACAATATTGTTTGTTTTCATTCCCTTTTATCTATACACACACACACACACATATATATATGTACACTACTAACACATATGCATGTCCCATATATGTATAACAAAATATATTGGTTACAACACCTGATCTTATATATATATATATATATATATATATATATATATATATATATATATATAAAGATAGAGAGAGAAGACAGTAATAACTTACATTTTTTTGTCAGTCTGAGTTTTTGGAACACATATGCATGTCTGGCATATATGTATAACAAAATATATTGGTTACAACACCTGATCTAAAATACATACATATATATATATATATATATATATATATATATATATATATAAAGAATATAGAGAAGACAGTAATAACTTACATTTTCTTTGTCAGCCTGAGTTTTTGGAATGAGGGTCAACTGTAGTATAAGAAAACCCATGTAGGCTGACTTTCCCTTCTCAGCCAACATCACTTTAATCTCTTGCGTCCTGCAAAACAACAACAACAAAATTGAATAAATTTTGAATAAAAATTAGAAAGCAAAGTTTTATTACGACAGAATGTCTCTAACACAACTTGTTGAGATAAGACTTGTTCTCTTGTGCCACAGCTGCTAAAAATGGTTTTCATTAAATTTTGCACAGATAAAAAAAGAAATAAAATAAAATAGATAAAATAAAAAGAAAAAAGAAATAAAAAAAGATAGAAAAATCCCAAACAAACTTTGTTGGCTTTTGTTATGAGAATTTTACATGATAAATATCAACAAGTATTGTCACTATAAAATACTAGGGTGAGTCAAATTTTTTTGCAATGTTAGATGGTAGGTTGGTTGGATTTTACAGCATGTCAACCCTTGTTGGGTTATTTTGTGCTGAAGACGTGCTTTTTTTTATTCAAACTTTATGAGTATTCAATCTTTTTAGACACATTTTTAAACTCAATTTTTTAAACACATTTTTAATCGCCATCTTTTTAAACACATTTTTAAACTCAATCTTTTTAAACACATTTTTAAACTCAATTTTAAAACACATTTTTAAACTTTTTAAACACATTTTTAAACGCAATTTTTTTAAACACATTTTTAAAAGCATTTTTTTAAACATTTTTTTAAAAGCAATTTTTTTAAAACACTTTTTTGAAAGCAATTTTTTAAAACACATTTTTAAACTCAATTTTTCTATTTAAACAATAAATGGGTTGGTTGTTTGGATTTTACAGCATGTCAACCTTTATTGGATTAATTTATGCCAAGAACGTTTTTTTCATTCATTCTTGTTTTAATCTTGGTAACCAGACTTGGGGAAGGAAAAATTTTAATTAAAACCTGTTAAAATCCACTTAAGACACAAAACTGACCTTGTGTCACATCCTACTCTTATAGAGTGGCTGGGTAAATATACACTCTTTGTTATGAAAATTTTACATGATACATATCAACAACTATCTTCATCGTAAAATGCTCGGGTGATTCAAAAGTTTTACAATGTTTTGGTTGGTTAGTTGGTTGCTTGGTTTTTATGGCATGTCAACCCTTGTTGGGTTATTTCATGACAAAAAAGTTTTGTTTTATTCATTCTTGATGGTCGGTTGCTAGGTTTTTATGGCATGTCAACCCTTGTTGGGTTATTTCATGACAAAAAAGTTTTGTTTATTCATTCTTGATGGTTGGTTGATTGGTTAGTTGGTTGGATTTTATGGCATGTCAACCCTTGTTGGATTATTTTATGACAAAAAAGTTTTGTTTTATTCATTCTTATTTTAACCTTGGTAACCAGTCTAGGAGAAGTAAAATTCTAAATTCAAAACTGTTAAAATCTGTTAAAGAAATTGACCTTGTGTCGCATCCTACTCACAAGGAGGGGTTGGGTAAATATACACTTTTGTTATGAAAATTTTACATGATAAATATCAACAATTATTGTCACCATAAAATACTAGGTTGATTCAAAAATTTTGCAATGTTTAAATATTTCTAACGAGCTAGAAAAACGTGATTGAGAATAAAAATTGTTCCATCTATTTTTAACCAAATTTGATTGAATATATATATATATATATATATATATATATATATATATATTATATAACTGGCTGCTAATCTAGGAGAAGGAAAACTCTGTATTCAAGCCTGTTAAACCAACTTAAAATTTGACCTTGTATAGCATCTCACTCATATGGAGGGTTGGGTAAAAAATATATAGCTCATTAACCTTGGTATGGCAACCAGTCTAGGAGAAGGAAAACTCTGTATTCAAGCCTGTTAAACCCAACTTAAAATTTGACCTTGTATAGCATCCCACTCATATGGAGGGGTTGGGTAAAAATATATTGCTCATTAACCTTGGTATGGCAACCAGTCTAGGAGAAGGAAAACTCTGTATTCAAGCCTGTTAAAACTTGTAAATGTATACAAGAAATCAATTACAGATCAGAAAAGAGAGAAAATGTACCTGTACACCTCAAGGATTCCATCATTAACCAAAGTGAAACATAAACTACCTCACCCATGATTTGAACTCGGGTCGCTGGTTCCATATTTAGTTTTTAGTTGTTGAAGGAGACACTTTATAAATTAAGAGATTTAAAAAAATAATCAATATTTTTTTTTTATTAAAAAGATGTTCAAGAAAGAAATGATTGAGTGGTTTTTATTTCAAAAAGATAGAAAAGCTTTTATATTCTTATCTGCATTTACTGCCTACTTTTATTGTTGTGAAAAATTTAATTTGTTTAAAACTTTTCAGTAACTGATATATTCTCTGATCTATAAAAATATTTCTAGAGAGGCACTCAATGTGTTATGGTTATTGGGTAATAAAGGACTATTTGCTTGTAAATTCCTACCATAAAATAAACTGAACCCCCATTTTATGTCCGTGTTTTTGCAATAAATGTTTTATTTTTCTTACACCCGTTATGTTACAATACAAAATATATTTTCTTTATTTATTTTAATATTCCTTCAATGTGCATATTCTAAAAGTTTTTATTTTGTGAGAATGGTTAGTTTTAAAATAATAAAGTATATGGGTGAGGTTTAAAACGTTTTTGAATACTGCTCGTAAATACTTGCAACTGTACCAGAACAATATATGCCGCATAGAGCCTAGTTTGAGTTGTAGTAGTAGTTGTCGTTAGTTCAAAAACAACACACACAAGTTGTATAGTCACAAAGGGTTGTTTATTCCTTTCGGGCTCGTGGGTTCTTTTCAGAGAAGTGGAAAGATAGAGAGATAGAGAGAGAGGGTACAGTCAAATTAAGATCCTAAATCATGTTCAGTACTACTATGTGAAACCCATACAGGGGAACCAGGAAAGACTGGCTGAAGAAAAGGAAGAATTTTCTCCTCTTCCATTTCTCGTCCTGGCGTCACATCCGTTTCTGGTCAAAACCCGGAACTCCTGTTTTTATTTGTAAATCTATTTCTGGAGTCATTTCTCGGTCAATTAATGGCACTGTGTTGAGTGTTTACCCTTCTAAACTTTAACCTTTGTTCTTATTTCTTTTTCTTCTCTTTCTCCAGATTGCCGAATACCGTTTTATTTTCAATCCCCTAACCCCAGTAGACCCTAATAATTATGCTACACAACCAGCAGAAGACACATATTTTTGTTCATCTTGATAACAATCATAGTCAAGACTGCTTCTGGCCTTTTGGGTGGCTTAACTATAATCAATTCCAAGAAAAACACAATCAACCATGTATAAGTGATTGTGAAGTGTAAGGGTACAGGAGGTCTAAAGTGCTAAAATGCCTTTTAAACTACTCTAAACAGATTAGAGTCTCAAGTAGTCTAATAAAAAGAAAATTCTAACAATTGATTAAGTGGCTTTTTGTTGTTTTAGTTTTTATCGTTATTTATTGGCTTTCTTTAAAATTCAATTTCGTTAAAGATTTTTATTAAGTGATATGTTCTCAAGTAATTTGATTATATGGTTTTTATGTTATGTTTTGATATTGTGATAACATTAAAATATTCTGGGAAAATAAAATAACTCCAAGTTCAATTTAGAAACTAATGGTAATAAATTAATGATAATAACATAGTGTCAGTGATTATGCTCATCTTGATCATTATGATTTATCAAAGAATAATAATAATAATAATAATAATAATAATAATAATAATAATAATAATAAATTGATAAGACCCAACAAAATAGTAAATGTAGACTTTGCGGTAATAGAGATGAGACTGTAAACCATATACTCTGTGAATGTAGCAAACTAGCACAACGAGAATACAAAACTAGACACAACTGGGTTGGGCAGGTGATCCACTGGGAATTATGCAAAAAATTTAATTTTGACCATACAACAAAATGGTATATGCATAAACCAGAATCTGTTCTTGAGAACGAAACGCATAAAATACTTTGAAATAAAAACGGATCACCTTATCCAGCAAGAAGACCAGATCTAGTGTTGATAAACAAAAAAGAAAGAACTTGTCAAACTGGTGGATTTTGCAGTGCCAGCAGATCACAGGGTGAAGCTAAAGGAAAATGAAAAAATGGACAAATATCTGGACCTTGCCAGAGAACTGAAAAAGTTATGGAATATGAAAGTCAAAGTGATACCAATTGTAGTTGGTGCACTTGGAACAGTCCCCAAAAAATTGGGAAAGGGTCTGGAATGTTTGGAAATCAGAGGAAGGATTGAAACCATTCAGAACACTGCACTGCTGCAATCTGTCAGAATACTCAGAAGATTCCTGGAGACCTGAGGAGACTTGCTGTCACTCAGACTCCAGTGAAAGACCATCAGCTAACACTGATGTGAAAACTCAAAAGTTAGTAAATAATAATAATAATATATTATTATTATTTGATCATTATAATTTATCAGAGAATAATAATAATAATAATAATAATAATAATAATTATTAGTTTTTCACACCAGCATTAGCTGACGGTATTTCCCTGGAGTCTGAGTGACAGCAAGTTTTCTCAGGTCTCCAGGACTCTTCTGAGTATTCTGGCAAATTGCAACAGTGCAGTATTCTGAAGTATTCTCAATTCTTCCTCTGATTTCCAGATTTTCCAATCTTTTTTCCAGTCTTTTGGGGACTGTTTCGAGTGCACCAACTACAATTGGTATCACTTTGACTTTCATATTCCATAGTCTTTTCAGTTCTCTGGCAAGGTCCAAGTATTTGTCCATCTTTTCGTTTTCCTTCATCTTCACCCTGTGATCTGCTGGAACTGCAACATCCACCAGTTGACAAGTTCTTTCTTTTTGTTAATCAACACTAGGTCTGATCTTCTTGCTGGGATAAGGTGATAATATATATTATTATTATTATTATTATATACTCTGATAAATTATAATGATCAAAGTGAGCATGATCACTGACACTATGTTATTATCATTAATTTATAATATAATAATAATAGGGGACTTGAAGAATTGGATATTAGAAGAAGAATAGAGACCATCCAGGCAACAGCATTGTTGTAATACCCAGAATAGTCTCCAGAGTTGACCTGATTCCAAAACTGTATGATATGTTGAGCTATGGCCTCTAGGAGTAAAGTTGAAAAAAATTTGACATTCACTTTTATTATTTTTGAAATTTTTGGAATTTTATGCCTATCAATAGAGACAATTCCAGTTATTTTGTAATCCTCATAATTTGTAAAGTTGAAAAAAATGTGACACACTGACATCTATAATTATCATTATTATTAGAGAAGGATCGTGGGTTGAGATTTGGCCTGAATGTTTCTAATTAGCTCACACAGTCGGCCTAATACCAAAATGGTATTATATGTTGGGCTATGGCTTCTAGGAGTAAAGCTGAAAAAATGTGACACACTGATATTCGCATTTATTATAAGAGAAGGATTGTGGGTCCAGATTTAGCCTGGAATTTTTTTATATTTGCTTATGGAGTCGGCCTGATTCCAAAATGGTATCATATGTTGGGCTATGGCTTCTAGGAGTAAAGCTGAAAAAATGTGACACACTGATATACACATTTATTATAAGAGCAGGATTGTGGGTCCAATTTAGCCTGGAATTTTTTAAATTTGCTTATGGAGTCGACCTGATTCCAAAATAGTATCATATGTTGGGCTATGGCTTCTAGGAGTAAAGCTGAAAAAATGTGACACACTGATATACACATTTATTATAAGAGAAGGATTGTGGGTCCAGATTTAGCCTGGAATTTTTAAAATTTGTTTATGGAGTCAGCCTGATTCCAAAATGGTATCATATTTTGGGCTATGGCTTCTAGGAGTAAAGCTGAAAAAATGTGACACACTGATACACTGACATTCACATTTAATATTCGAGATGTGTAATTATGTTTAAGCTATTAAAAAGAAACACTTTATGGACTAAAAAAAAAATCAATACTTTAAACGTTTCTTTTGATAAAAGAAAAAGTCTCAGAATTGATTAAATGGGGCTTTTCAATTTTTATCTGTGTTTAGTGCCATATCATTGCCGTTTGTTAAAATTCAATTTGCCTCAAAATAAATTTCAGTAAGTGATACATTTCTATGATCTATAAAACACATTAACAACAAAAGATTAAATGGTTTTTAGTCAAATTACAAAACAACTTTTAAATGGCAAGTCTTAATAATATGTCACTGCTGCTGCTGCTGCTGGTGCGGTGTGAATAATTCCTTTGCGGTGCCCGCCCCTTCCCCAAATGCATGTTAATGCATTCTTTATTTTCATATATAATATGACCCCTTAATTTTCTATTAAAAAACATTTTTTATTTTCATATATAATGTGAGCCATTAATTTTCTATTAAAAAAACATATTTTTTATTTTCATATATAATGTGAGCCTATTTCTATATATAATGCGACCCATTAATTTTCTATTAAAAAAACATATTTTTTTATTTTCATATATAATGTGAGCCTATTCTATATATAATGCGACCCATTAATTTTCTATTAAAAAAACATATTTTTTATTTTCATATATAATGTGAGCCATTAATTTTCTATTAAAAAACATATTTTTTTTATATATAATGTGACCCCTTAATTTTCTATGAAAAAAACATTCTTTATTTTCATATATAATGTGACCCCTTAATTTTCTATAAAAAAACATTTTTTCATTTTCATATATAATGTGAGCCCTAAATTTTCTATAAAAAAAACATTTATTTTCATATATAATGTGACCCCTTAATTTTCTATAAAAAAAACATCATATAATGTGACCCCTTAATTTTCTATAAAAAATGTATTTTTTATTTTCATATATCATGTGACCCTTTAATTTTCTATAAAAAAACACTTTTTATTTTCATATATAATGTGACCCCTTAATTTTCTATAAAAAACTTTTTATTTTCATATATAATGTGACCCCTTAATTCTCTATAAAAAAACATTTTTTATTTTCATATATAATGTGACCCCTTAATTCTCTATGAAAAAAACAAATATTCTTTATTTTCATATATAATGTGAACTTTTAATTTTCTATTAAAAAGCATTAATATTTTTTATTTTCATATATAATATGACCCATTAATTTTCTATGAAAAAAAATTATTTTCATATTGTGACCCCTTAATTTTCTATGAAAAAAGCATAAATATTCTTTATTTTCATATATAATATGACGCATTAATTTTTATGAAAAAAGAATGAATATATTTTATCTTCACTAGCAAAAATATGCACCCTCTGTTGGGCGCAAGTATTTTTAATGTAATTAAATTTCATATTAAATTAGAAAGACAAATGAAAGTAAATAAGAATGCATATAAAAAGGTAACACTTATTTTGATTTGATTTTATTTCATTTTTATATAAAATTATACATAGGATTGATTTTAATATGTTTGAGAATGAGACAATAATATTAGAAATCAATGACGCCAAGTAATTATTTATTAAAACTAGTTTTGTTAAATCAGTATGCAAATTAATCACTCCATATATTTATGTAAACCTTTATTCCTTAATGATATATAAGATACATTGCAGAATTTTAAATGCACTAATAACATGAGCTGTTTTGAGGTAAATCAAACACAGTTAGACTTTAAGAAAGACATTGTTAATAAACAGAATAATAATGATTATTAAATAACTAAGGGAAATGTGATGTCAGTAGTGGTGCAGTTTTGGTTACAGATAGACACTGAATCTCCTATATAATATGATTATAAAACAACCTTTACATGGCAGGTCTTAATAATTACAGTCACTTCTGCCACTGGCCTTTTAGGTGCCTTATGCATAATTACTTCCCCAAATGCGTGTTAGTGCAGAGATTCTGACGCGTAAGAGTGTGGAGATTTTTTGAGTGCCAAAATGACTTTTAACCCACTCAATGTTAGCTGATAAGATCTAGGAGTTGTCTATCCCCACCCCCACCAAAAAACCCCACCCACTCAATAACTGCTCACCTGAAGATTGTATAAACACAGTGAGTATAATACAGAGTGTAAAGTTAAATGTATGAAACTTTTAATCTATATATTAATACTTGTGTTCCTAAATCATACAACCTTTATCATCTTGCAACACCCTCTGGTTAAAAATTAGACCATCCAAATCATCCAAGATGTTAATGTATGTTATAGGTGATATAACCTATGTACATAAATGGAATGCGCCGATGAGTACTATAGGTAGCAGGGTTCAATTGTGGCTTGGAAGACAAGCAATGTGAGTCAGTTCACAACTGTATGGTCGGACGCAACTCCACTTTCTTTTCTGTAATTTCTACTCATTTTTGTTCAATACATTTGTATCCATTTTCACGAGTCGTTTGTCTTATTTTTTGACCCTTAAAAACCCCACAACAATGTAAAAATGTAAATCCTGATTATCTGCTGTTGTTTATCCACCGATTTCTTATTTCTTATGAATGACATCACCACAGCTAAATTATGAACCATTCCATTTTTATTATAAAGAAAAGGAAGAAAAAGACATGCTACACAAAAATAATAAATAAAAAAGAAAGAAAGAGTAGAAGAAAGATAGAGAGAGGTGGTGAGTGCACAGAAGCAATAATGCTAATCTGTTTCAACCAAACATAATGAAAATAAGGAAAGAATTCTTCCTTTTTTTTATAAGATATAAATATATATATATATATATATATATATATATATATATGTTGAAAAATGAATAAAGGAAAGAAAAGTATAGAATGGATAATATAGGATATTTTAATCAATATTACCTACACGTGTTTCGGTCAGGAGTTTATCCATGTGTACATTATTCAAACTATTATTATTATTTTTAAATAATCAAATGGAATGAAATGAAATAATAATAGAAAAAATGTAGAAATGTTCCGCACACAAAGAAAATTCGACCTTCATCAGAGTAAATCCTTATTTGAAATGAAATTCGTTGGAAAAAGCAGAGAATTTTTGAAATGTTCGAAAAATAACTTTTTTAAAAAAATTCACGTTAAGACGTGACCGATAAAGACCATTCATTTTACACACACACACATATATATATATATATATATATTACTGTCATTAATTGTATTATTTCAGAAGTTTCCTCCTGACATACACAACTGCCCTTTATATATGTATAGATATATGTTAGAGATTTACTAAAGTTAGCATAGAAAAGAAAATATGATAGAATTTGATCAGGTATAAAAATCAATCCTGGAAAATTTCCAGCTTGTACCTTTTTTTTTCTTTTCAAAAGTTTTATCAGACAAGAGTTAATGAAATTTAATCAATTGATTTCTCTTTTCACCTCATCATTCTGCTGGAAATAACATTGCATTTTAATCTATATAGAGCATATTAAGAATTCTGGGGTATGGGGGTTATCGTCAATTTGTCTGCGAGCCTCTGTTTCAAACCAACCAATCATGAGCCAGCATACTTTGGCGGCAAAGCCGAATAAGCAAACTCATGCCAGCTCTTCTGATCCAGCTTTCACTGGAGACAGACCTAAATAAGGGTCGCTCCTATACTTCAACAGACAACCAGAATCAGAGTCGGATGCAAGCAGAAGTCCATCATATCCGAACTTATCAGAAGGCCGTAGCAAAGGGCTCCATTAATACCCCATATCTCAGGATATACCAGTTAAGTGACAAATATTATTATTTGCGCGAACGAAACTAAAGTTTGCAATTCTTTATATGTAATACAGTTGTTACGTTGTAATATTCACGGCACTAAAACGATACATGTACCGTAGTCCTTTTTTCTTTCTTGGTACTAAAACTCCGATAAAAAATCATAACACGAGAAACATGTCGTCACAACTGCCAGCCTTTATTCTCATGCTCGTATAGTGGGCTTCTACCAGAGGGGAGGAAAGGCAGAGAGAAAGAGAGAGAGAGAACACTACTAGATTACTGGGCTCTCGTGAGGTCCGTGCCCTACGACCGCCCCAGGCAAAAAGAGCACGAACCCTTTCTTTTTTCCCCCACGTCACCACGTGACTTCCGGTCAACACCCGACTTCCGCTTGCGGTCAATTCTCCGTTCGGGGTTACGCTACGGTCAAACCATCGCTCTCCTCTTTTGGGTCATCACTATTTTTTTAAGCCTTTGTTACTTCTTCCTCCTCCTTCCATTAGCAGTTCTAGCTCACAAAAGTCAGGAATATACCCATCCTGCAACACAGTCTTTTATTCATATTCTAGTTGTTCGTTTTACTTCTTTGACTCTCAATCTGTCTGCCACACTCGTGGTTAACTCCATTACAACCACGGAGTACTGCCGCTAGTGTTCTTTTCTTTATAAGCACAAATATATAATTTTTTAAAGAACAAAGAGTATTAATTTTAAATATACAGTAGTGACTGGATCTCTTTTTTTGTTGGTATTTGATTACTTTTAAACCAACCAGTAGTAATTGAAGTCCCATGTCTCAAAATTATCTCGAAGAATAAATCAAGCTGATTTTCACACTTGGAATTTTTACTTGGAAATCTCCCTTGGAACTTACCCAATAATTATTTCCAATCCATTTACATGACTGAACATCTTGGATTGATTATACTATATTTATCTTTAAATAATGTTCATAAAACAACATTCACTGGTTACCTTTTTGTTTTCAGAGTTCAGTGTATATACCACAAAATAGACCAAACACATTTTTATTTTAGAGGACAAATCCTAGCGGAGGTGAAGATCTAAAGAAGCATCCTCTGAGGTGACTCACTCTCACCACTTTTATTGGCTCTTACTTAAGCTGGTCACCTCAAGCCCTAGCACCTATATGATTGTCCCAACCCTATTGTCCTTATTATCATATATATGCTAGAAGGCAGTGGCTGGGGGTCTAAGTGTCCATGGTATGACTTTAAACTATATCTAGTGGTGAAGTTCAAATCCTCGAACTCTGGAGAATGTAGAGTACTCCTTTTATCACCATTACTACCTGGTCTACCCTGACCCGGAGTGGTAGGACCTGTTAGTATTCCATCTATGGGTTAAATAGATTAAAAAATGAGTATTAAAAATGCGTTTTTAAAAGTGAGTTTGAAAAAAAATAAAACCAAATCCTTCAAATAATGAGTGTGAGTGTGAGTGTGAGTGTGAGGTGATGACCCCAGGGTCAATTTAAGAACAATGTGTTTAATTAGTTTTAAGAAAGTTTGGTGAATTCATTAGAAAGTAATTGCTGGGGTTCTATTTAACCCAGATCTTGTCATTGAAGTCATTTACTAAGTTTAGCTTAGTTTGACACAAGGCTAGAAATATGGAGCACCCAATGATAATAGAGTCTGAAATTCCAAGTTGTGATCATGTATTTTAGAACAAATCATTTGTCTTTGACTTTGGTTGAACTCAAGATCCTCATTTGAATAATCCTGAATAATTATTTTAACACAGTAAATTTTATCACTTTTATTTTTATTTCTTAAAATATTGATTTAGATAAATTTTGCTGATAGTCTTAATAATAATAATGTTATATGAAGATAAAAATAACGTGACTAGTTATTTTGGAGTCATGATAAAAAAAAATGAAAAATAAAAAGCACAAGTCTGTTTTATTCCTTATTTTTCAAAGAATATATTTTGTTACAACTCAACAGATAATTTTTTTTCTTCTTATTATTATTATTATTATAGCATATGAGGGAAATTTAATAATATACCAGGCTGAAAATATTCAAACCCCATCTAATTTCAGTTTGTGCTTGTATGTGGGTCTGTGTTTTTAAATATAATTTCTACACATAGAAAGGGCACTCGTGACATAACGGTTGGCATCAAAGGAAATGGATTTGGTGACCCGAATTCAAATCCTTGTTGAGGCTTTATGTATTTACTTTTTGAGATTGATTTTGTATGGTTTTAAGGCATATCAACCTCGGTGGGTCATTTAATGCCAACAAAGTTGTGAAATAAATTCATTCTTAATGCATAATACAATTTTGTTTATAACTTTTTTTTTTCTATTTAACCCATAGATGGGACCCTAACATGCACTACCATTCCAGGTCAGAGTAGACCTGGGAGTAATGGCAATAAAGGGGCACTCCCCAGAGCTCCAGAATTGTAACTTCACCATTCTTCAAGCAGAATTTTTGTTAAAAAAAGTGCAACCTATTCACAAGTATTTACGGTAACTTTAAAAAAAAGAACAAAAAATAGATGAGGCTTCAAACATACAAAAAAATACAGTTGATATATTAAAAAAAAGAAGTTATGAATAACTTAGCGAAAATAATTTTTTAAGCTGTTACTTTACTGATTATGATACCAAATGCTTTTTTTGTTTTTGTTAATTTTTGTTTAATAATATTTCAAATATTTTGAATATTTGATTAGAGTTAAATAATGTTTAGTAATATTTCAAATATTTGATTAGAGTTAAATAATGTTTAGTAATATTTCAAATATTTGAGTAGAGTTAAATAATGTTTAGTAATATTTCAAATATTTGATTAGAGTTAAATAATGTTTAATAATATTTCAAATATTTGAGTAGAGTTAAATAATGTTTAGTAGTATTTCAAATATTTGATTAGAGTTAAATAATGTTTAGTAATATTTCAAATATTCTTTACTTCCTCTTATAAATAAATACTTAAATGAGAAAAAATAACAATGAAAGACGAGAGTGATGGAAGAGTAAGTTTCAGTTGTTCCATTTTTTATTATACTCCCTCTTTTTCAAATCTTTTATCATACTCCCTCTGTTTCAAATCTTTTTATCTGTATTCTTATTTAGTTTCATTAGCCTTTCTAATTTAATACAATATTTTATTACATTAAAACTAAAATACATATATTTGCTAGTCTTTTTAAAAATTTTTTTATCAATAACTAAACTGGGATGCTGCAATTAAAAAAAATGGCTGAACGAGACTGCACCTGTTGTGCAAATACTCCCCCCACTTTTTTTTTTCTTTCTTTCTTGCTTTAAAAATTGAAACCTTTCTAGATCAATGGATTCATGGCTTAAAAATGTTCCTCCATTTCACCATATATTTAGAAACAGCTGAAAATTTGCAACTTACAAAAATCTTTATCCTTCTTACATATTTTGAAATAGCAAATTATTTATTTATGTCCCAGATTGGCCACATTTAGTTCAGAAGACATTTTGAATGGGATCATTCTATCCTCAAAATAAACATTCATCCATTGTAACTTCATGTGCTTGTCTACATTTTTACATTTACTGTCAGATTGATTTCCTCATTTTACTCACATATATATATATATATATATATATATATATATATATAACATACATGTATATATGTGTGTGTGTGAGTGTATGTTGTGTGTGTGTGAGAGAGAGAGAGAGAGCATGTGTGTGGTTGAAAATAGAGGAAAAATGCGGATAAAACAACACAAAAACTAAATTCAAATGATACTTCACCTCGATCTTTACCAAAGTTTTTTTGAATTTATTCTGAAGACAAAATGTATTCTACTGTGTTTTTATGCTTTTCAACCACATTTTGTCAGATTTTGTCTTTTTTATTTTTATTTTTTTATTTCGAGTATTAAATTGATTTTCTATTTTTAAAAATTTTTACTTGGTAGCTCCTTAATAGTTCTTAGTGTGCAGTAAGGTGTCTTAGTGTACACATTTCATTTTTTATTACAGTAAGGTGCATTATTGTAAATATTCTTATTTTTTTATTATAGTAGGGTGTATTAATGCATATATTCAAGAGGGCATAATTGTTGCTGTTGTTATATAGATTTAGTCTGAAAACGGTTAAACAAATGTAACATATGAAGAAGTTATATTTAAAGTTGAAAGGCTTAAAGTAACCTCCCAACATGAGTTCAAGTGTGTACATGAAAACATTCCGACAAATGTGTAAAAAGATAACAATATTTATTCCATTAGTGACAGAGATATACAAAACAGATACATAAACGTATTATGAGGAAATAGACGCACGACTTGCGTCATAGGGAATGTCACCTACTGGTAGCTAGTTGAGGGGCAAATCTCCCCACCTAACGGGCAGAAGCGTTAGGTGCCTAACTCATGTGTACTCGTTGCTGGCCTGAGAGGAATTCAGATTTCCCTGCTTGTGGCCAAATACCAATGCCACCTATCGGTGAACGAACCGCAGCAAGGGAAGATAACCCTATTTGGACTTATGTGCACCCAGATTTAACGTTTTACTGACCCAACATAAACATTTTCTAATAACCTGCCTTTTCATTATTTTCCATAAAGAGCGAATAGTTTAAATTCTTATTAGTTTACAGAATTATAATTAGATCGTATATGTAAACGTTCCACACCCTTTAGAAACACACAACCATAGCCATACAATGTCTGTGATGGTGCTGAGATTTCATACTAAGTAGGGTTTTTATAGGGTAGAATAACTAGCCCCACACCCCTTGGTTTTTAATTCAGTTTTTCTTTCTTCAAAACAGGTTGTCTTACCAAGGTTAAAGAGCCGAATCTGCCCTATTATTTACCCATAGCTGAGAGGAGAATAGATAGGTTCATGCCTTTCCCAAGGAAACACAAACAGCTTCATACAGGATTTGAATTTGGCTCATTGAGTCTATTTTCTAAATGATAACCATTACGCCTTGTGTTACATAATCGCCGCCCAGCACCTATATTTGTGGCCTTGTGCCAGACTTGGAAAAACCTTTAAAAAAATGTACTACCGATTCTCTTATATTACTGGGTGGTCTTTGTAGAATCGCCGAAAAAGGAGTTAGAAAGATAAAATCTTTTAACGAGAGAAAGGAGACGATAAGTCTATGTTTAACGAAAAAACAGGATTAGTGACTACCAGAGAGTCTTTTGATCTTAGGCTCGTGAACTCTGTGTGACCAAAAAGCGTTGGAACTTTTCGAACATTCGATTATGTCCAGAACGAGCTCGAAAATACCAGACCTGTCTCTACAACTTCTTTGATTACAAAAAATAAAAGTTTTACTTTTGACAAAAAGTAAAGAAATCATAAAGAATGAAATAAAAATGTAAAGAAGTCTACAAAAGAGCATCTCTCCTCCCCACAAAGAAGTAAGATTCCTCATCCTTCAAACAAAACTGTTGCCTCGAGTCATTTTTGCTCGTACTCCTTTGACAATTGGTCAAACAGTCAGGATCGGAGAAGTGAACTGATTTCTCCGAAATCAGTATGAATTTTTCCTCAAGTTTTATCAAATTCGTTTTTTGGTGAATGAGAAACAGGGTATCATAAACCTTTGCAGCTCTGGTAGTGAGTGTTATACCACTGTAGTGCTTAGTGATTCATAGGTCACCTTCATTTGAGAAGGGGGTGTGGCCTTTCGTCCATTTCAATGCATCAATAATCGAAGAAGTATGTCGTCAAAATATAGTCAGATTATGAATAGAAATGGTGCAAGACTCTCGTGACAATTTGCATCTCCGGACATACATACATACACACAACTGCCCTTTATATATGTATAGATTTCATCCGGACATACATACACACAACTGCCCTTTATATATGTATAGATTACATCCGGACATACATACACACAACTGTCCTTATATATGTATAGATTACCCCCAGACATACATACACACAACAGCCCTTTATATATGTATAATTACCCCCAGACATACATACATACATACACACAACTGCCCTTTATATATGTATAGATTACCCCCGAATACATACACACAACTGCCCTTTATATATGTATAGATTACCCCCGGGACATACATACACACAACTGTTGATATGCCATTAAACAAAGAAACCAAATCAAACCTGTAAATGTTGAATTTAAAAAAAAAACAACAACTCGGCTATGGGTTTAGTAGTACCACTATTATTCTTCTACAAGGGTGCCTTTGGCATTAAATAACCCATGAATTAATGCCATTAAACAAAAAAACTGAAAATGGACAAAAATATTTTCTCTTTAACTATCTTGGTTTTCCACAATTTCTTGAGGGATTTTATCAAAAATACAGCAATATAGACATAACTGAAAAGAAACCAGGATATATAAACATAACTGACGAGACGTGAGCCATCTATTGGCAAAAAAGTAAACTACTGAAGCTCAGTAGTGCTAATCAGCAAATTATGGTAATGAAAGGTAATTTGTTAACACTATCCTAATTACAATATTTCATTATCCTAATTAGAAATGACATTTTGAAACTTTTAAAAAGTTGCCTAACAGTTTTCAGCTTGTTAGGTTCACAGGAAACTTAATACACCGTGGTGATTTCTGTTACTGAAATATAATTTATAAAATTATTTCTCTGAATGTTTGAGATGAGGCTTGATGATTAGTATTATCTGTGTTATTTGGACTATTGTCCCCATCTTTATTGTTATTTGTACAATGTTTCAGCCAATGTGCCCACCGGCCTTCTTCAGGTATTCCTTCTTGGACTCGGGAACCTTCTTTTCGGACATGGGAACCTTTTTTTCAAACTCAGGAACTTTCTTGTCGTAGTCGGGAACCTTGGACACATGGCCTAGTGGATAAGGTAGTTAGATTAAGACAGTTCTAAGTGACAGTTATCTCTGGATTCCGGGTTCAATTCTGAGTGGCGGCAGTGACATAGAAAAATAATTAACACAACATCTACCCCAGCTATAGTTAGCGGAATGAGAACAGGATACCCCCGTGGACTGAATAAAGGGTTAGATTCAAAGTTCTCCCGACTATGACAAGAAAGTTCCCGAGTTCGAAAAGAAGGTTCCCGAGTCCGAGAAGAAATGCCTGAAGAAGGCCGGAGGGCACATTGGCCGAAACGTTGTACAAATAACAATAAAGATGGGGACAATAGCCCGAATAACGCAGATAATACTAATTCATAAAATTATTTATAAATATAACACCATAAAAATGAGATTTTTAAAAAGAATGGTTAGGTTTCTTTGTTTAATGGCATATCCGTGGTTATTTGTGGGTTATTTAATACCAAAGCCATCCCTGTAGAAGAACAGTACTATTTAACCCATAGCTGGGAAGATGAGGGTGTTCATATTTTTTTCCTACCCATGTTATAGATATATATATATGTGTCATCAGTTAATGTTTCATCAAATCTTTTATAGCATATCAACTCTTAAAGACCTTTTACAAAACTTGTCTTCTGGTGATAAAATAATTTTTCAAAAAAAAAACAATAAAAAACGAACAATAAAAAAAAAAAAACAATAAAAAAAAGAACAATAAAAAAAAATAAAAAACCAAAATAAATAATATTTTTCATATCCCTTTTGTTCATTTTCATATATGTAATCCCATATATATATATATATATATATATATATATATTATATACACACACACATTTATATAATATATATATACACACACACACACACATTATATATATATATATATATATTACCACACACACACATATATATATACACACACATTATTTATACATACATATTTATATATATATACACACACACATATATATATACACTTACATATTATATACACACACATATATATATACACATACATATTATATATATATACACACACACATATATATATACACATACATATTTATATATATATACACACACAACTATTTATACAAACATATTTATATACACACACACACTTATATATTACACACTATTTATATATATACACACACACACTTATATATACACACACTTATATATATATATACACACACACACATATATACACACACAAATAGGAACTGGTAAAATGATCTCCAGAGTTCAAGACTGCCCCCGGACAAGTACGAGTAGCAATGAGTGGGTGGTAAGTATATTTTTAATCCTCAGTAGCCATGGCATTTCAGTTGAAATGATGATATGCTAAAGACCAAAGGCTGCGACTTGTGTGCGTGCACTGTCAAGTTCCAGAAAAATATGGTCTTACCATGGAAGACTTGTCTGTTGTCAGCAGAAAAACAATGATAATAGAGACTGGCAAAATAGTAGATGGTGAAATATGAACATTCTCACGGTTGGTTGGTTGGTTTTAATGGCATTTCAATCCCTGTTGGGTTATTTTATGCCAAGATGTTTGTTTTATTCATTCTTGATGGTTACACAATTTTTTTTATTTAACACAGAGATGGAACAATAACAGATTGAAACTGCATACGTAGTAGAATTGATAGACAAGTCACTACTAATCGATAAGCTAATCATACTGTTGGAGAACTGCGCGTTGACTCGAATATTTATATATACATTTATAGATATATATATACACACACACATACATTTATATATATATATACACACATACTTATTTATACATACATATTTATATATATACACACACACTTATATATACATACATATTTATATATATATATATATACACACACAGATATGTACACATATATACATATATATATATATACATATACACACATATATATATATATATATATATTATATATAGACATATATACCCATTGGTTGGTTGGTTTTTATGACATGTCAATCCCTGTTGGCTTATTTTATGCAAAGACGTTTGTTTTATTCATTCTTGATGGTTACACAGTTTTTTTTATTTAACACATTTTATGGAACATTATTAGTATTAGGTAGGAATACTTGATACCCTATAAATGTATATGAAAAAAGTTACTTGTTCATTAGTCCAAGCCATGATCGTAACTGATCATATTGTTGCAAACCCTTTCTTACTTCTTACTTCTTGTCGTATTTTCTATTCTGGCCGGCTGCTATTCTTCTAACATCTTGACTTGGTCTGGTCTAGCGTCTCGGATCTCCTAAAGTCTGGTCTTCTGTTGCTATGTTCTTGCTGGTTGGTCGTCCTGGATTCATTTCTTAATCTTGTTACCAAGACATTCATCAACCACAAGAACATTTTACTTATACAAACTTTTATTTCCTTAACTATACATTTCACGTAACTAAATATCTGACTAACATAGCGCACGTGAGTTCCAGTTTTAGGCAGTGCATAAAATTACTGACTACTCTGCCTGACACCTAACTGCAAACTGGGACTCTGAAAAAGGTCCCACGTGACTTCACATATTTGGCGGGCTTCTGTAATTTTCCATAGAAGGACCCGGCCATGGTATGAAAGGGGTCATCCCCTCAGAATTACAGGGGATTGACAATAATCTTATGCAAACGCATAGATTATGTAACAATATCTGAAAAAATGGTAAGACATTAGCTTGATGGAGCTACCATTATCACTTGCTTAATCGTTTACATAAAGTGGACATGGGAGCAATGGTGATGAAGGGGTGCTCCATATTCCCTAGACCTCCAGAACTGGAACCTCACCATCAGATAGAGTTTGACGTCATTCCTGGGACATGAATCAGATTCTAGCACATATATGATAAAAAGGGTTGGGCTTGCATAAAGGCAATAGGTTTAGGGCAATCATATAGGTGCTAGGGCTTGACATGACCATAAGAAAGCTAAGATTTCTGATTTATTAACTGTTTATGAAAGGTTTCATATTATGATTGATTGATTTTAATGGCATTTCAACCTGTCTAGGGTTATTTTATGGAATACCTAGATTAATTACTTGAAACCATATAACTGTGTGCAATAAATCGTCATTATTAAATATAATAGTTACGTGAAACCATATAATTGAGTATAAGTTATTAGTATTAGATATGGATACTGGAGGTCATATAACTGCAAATTATTTGGAATAGATCATATAACAGTGTGCAAAGTTTAATAGAAATAATTACTTGAAACCATATGATCGTTTATAAATTATTAATATCAGATAGCAACACTTGAAATCATACAACAGTTTCGTTTTATTTTGTTTAATGACATATCAAAATTTGTTTCAATGTCAAACCATTCTTGTAGAAGAACAGTAGGCTATATAAATATTTACAAATTTATATAACATGGAACCATAACAGAGTGAAACTGCATACGTAGTAGAATTGATAGACAAGTCACTACTAATCAATAAGCTAATCATACTTGGAGAACTGCGTGTTGACTCGAATATTTATATTCCCCTACAAAAAGTAATAAATCTTTTCTGAATTTTCAATCTTGTTAATTGATTAATTTAGTCTGGAACTGCTCTTTGCTTAAAACAATCACGTTTTATGTATCTATATATTAATACTCGTGTTCCTTAATTGTACGACCGTTATCATCTTGCAACACACTCTAGTTAAAAATGAGACCACTCCAGGTCAGAGTGAACCTGAATGTTTGGATAGAATTTCCTATCAAATATTTTTCTTATACTTTATTTTGTCTACCAATCACAGCAGAAATGGAAATTAAGTCTATTTTATGTTAGGGACCGGTTTAGCTCAGTTGGTAGATCTGCCTAGGAACCACAAGGTTCCTGATTCGATACTGACCCTCACCAACTCAGCAGATGAGTAGCACAAGGATCTGTATGGTAAAGTAAGAAGCTGATGGTAGGTGTGGTGCTACTCATTAGAATCCAAAACAATCTTCTTGGGAGTTATGTCAATGAAGAGGCACCCCACACTTCTCAGATTTCCAGAACTGGAACCTCACTGTCACATACAGTTTAGTGTCATCCCAGGATATTGCTTTTTTAGGAGGGGGTCTTATGTGTAATGGATATCATCATAGGAAATGAACTTGGTGAACTGAGTTCATGTTCTGGACAAGGCTGTTTGCATTTCATATAACATTACTACTCTTGGGAAAGGTATGTATCCAACTATTCTCCTTTCAGCTATGAGTAAATAGTAGGGCAGACTGGGTTCTTTAACCTTGGTTAAACAACCAGTCTAGAAATTGGAATACTCTGAATTCAAACATACTAAACTCTATTTAAGAAATTGACCTTGTGTTGCATCCTGCTTGTGCAGATGGTTTGTGTAAATACATAAAATAAAAACAGCTGAAATCTTTCTCTTAAAAGGTTTGGTTTGGTTTGTTTTACAGGGTGGCCTCTTAAAAGAGTTAGCTAAGCACATGATTGAATAAATCAGAACATATTTACTTAATAAATACATAAATGCAGAAATTATTTTTTCATTGGACAAACTGTCCCCTTTCCCAAGTAAGAGGTGCCAATAAAAGGTTACCATAAGCAAATTCTCTCTAACGCGTCTGCCAAATCTTTTAGAGCCAAAAGGTTCTTGGTGGAGGCCAAAGTAATTACCAAATCTTAAACTGGTGCCAATAAGAAGACTAAAGATTTTACCAAATTGACTTTTGCTTGGAACTAAACATCACTAATCAGATTTGATTATTATTGATTAAATTTATTGATTGATTAAATTCGTATTATTCAGACTATACCTCATCTTTATTGTTATATACACAATGTTTCGGCCAATGTGTCATCTGGCCTTCATCAGGTGTTTTGTAGCGTAATTATTATGATCTACAGGGAATTCGGGATTAAAAATAAAATGGTATTCGGATTTCTGGAGAAAAGAGGAAAAAGAAATAAGAACAAAGAAAGGTTAAAGTTTGGAACTCAACTGACCGATGAATGACCCCGAAATAAAAAATGGAAGTTTGGGGTTTTGACCAGAAGTGGAAGTTGGGTGACCCTCCCTCCCCGGGATGAGAAACGGAAGAAGGGAAAAATCGGCTGGGCTTTGGTGGGAGCCAGATGTGGCCTCTCAGTTCTCTGTATGGGTTTTGCATAGTAATACTGAACATGATTTACGATAGGGTCATTTGATCATCCTTTTTTCTCTCTCTCTCTCTCTCTCTCTCTCTCTCTCTCTCTCTCTGAAAAAGAACCCATGAGCCTAGAAAGAAATAACCAGCCCCTTGTGACTATATGACCTAAAGTATGTTGTTTCTGAACTAATGATGCCTACTACTAAATGACTACTACTACAACTTGAACTTGGCCCTATTTCTTGTCATAATCAGCAGCCTTCACAGAACTTCAAATTTAACCCTTTATTCAATCAACATGGAGTAGACTGTTCTCATTCCATTAACCATGACCGGGTACAAGTTTTAAGCTATGTTAAATATTCTATTTTTTATTATCGCCCTTAGCCAAGATTGAACCTGCAACCTACAGATGATTGTCACTGAGAACTGTATTGACTCAACTCCACTTGGATACATGGTGCAACGAATATAAGGCTTGAATTAATAAAAAAAACTCTAAGTGACTGCAGGTTCAATCGACTGAAACGTTGTGTATCTAAAGAAGAAAGTTACTTGAAAAGTAACGGAAACTCACCATAAGGCTATAGAATGCTCCTCATTCTAGTTGCAAAGCGGATGAGAAGTTCAATTTCATGATTCTTTTTCCTTGTTTGTTTTTATATTTTATGTAAGTGACTGCAGGTTCAATTGGCTGAAACGTTGTGTATCTAAAGCTGAGCAAATCAATCTTTGTCTCCTAAAAGCTTTTTGGTAATTTATGAGGAAGTTCATCCCAGTTCCCTGCCTCCGAAATTGCTGCCTGGTGAATTTTAAAATAACAACCCCAACTATCGGCGCCACAGTGGTGTTACTTGAAAGAAAACAACCAACTTAGGGCGTTAAATGTATTTGAGGGGAGGGGGGCTCTTTTTGTCTTAAGATATGACAAATTTCTATAAATAAACAAGAATTACGACAAATTATGATAATAAGAATTACGACAAAAAAAGAAAAATAAGAATTACGACAAAAAAAGAAAAATAAGAATTACGACAAAAAAAGGTTTAATGTTTTTTTCTTTCGATTGGAAAAAATAAATAAACAAGAATTAAGACAAAAAAGACCCCCCCCTCAAATACATTTAACGCCCTAAGTTGGTTGTTTTCTTTCAAGTAACACCGCTGTGGTGCCGATAGTTGGGGTTGTTATTTTAAAATTCACCGGGCAGCAATTTCGGAGGCAGGGGACAGGGACGCACTTCCGCATAAATTACCAGCTTTTTTACTGTTTAGTTTAATGACACAAAAGTTATACTAAAATATTCCTTACCATGTATCAGAACAATATATGTTGCATAGGCCAACACAAGTTGTAGTGGTAATAGTCGTTAGTTCAGAAATAACACACGCAGGTTGTATAGTCACAGGGGGATGTTTATTTCTTTGATGCATGTGGGTTCTTTTACAGAGTGAAGGAAAGATAGAGAGAAAAGGAGACTGGCTGAAAAAGAAACCGATTTTCTTCCGTCGTTTCTTGTCCCGGGGTGGGAGACTGTTGTAACGCGCTTAGCGAAATAATAAGATGGTAGTCCAGTTGACGTTAACTACGAGAAGTGATCACTTCTGCCTTTTATTTGCAACTCAACAATTTGGCTGAAAGAGTACTTCCATTTCCTAACAAAAACAATGGTAGAAACAGTGCTTCCGTTTCTTAGTATACCACAGAGACCCACATCCGTTTCCGGTCAAAACCTGGAAACTTCTGTTTTTATTTTCAAATCTATTTCCAGGGTCATTTGTCAGTCACATTACTGGCACGCCGCTTAGTATTTACTCTTCCAAATTTTAACCTTAGTTTTTTCTTATTTCTTTTTCTTCTCTTTCTCCTTTCAATCCCCGTACACCACAATAATTACACTACAATATTCCTTTGTGTGGTTTAAGACAGATCCCAGGTAAGTGAACTCCTCTACATTTGTCAATGGTTGGTGGTTAATGAGAAGTTGATGAATCGAATGGGGGGGGGTGTTACCTCTCTACAGAGGAGCAGCCTGCATATCCTACAGCCCCAGCTGACAGGGTGGCTTCTTATCAGGATTCTCACTCAGGTTGGGTGTGTCTCTCTGAACTCAAGGTTATCATCTGATGATTTATTTTAAGGAAACTCTTAATGTCCTATACCACCTCATTCCACCCAACCAGAAGTCACATTGGTTTTCCTAATCTACCTCAAATGATAGCCTTTGTTTAAATGTAATATTAAACATATTTAAAAGTCTTTGATTTAAGGAAAATAACAGGTAATTTTAAATGAAAAGGCCATTTTTAGCTATTTTTTGATAAATCCTTATAGGAACGGGGCTGTGGACTTGGAAATTTCTCAACAGGATGTTAAGAGTTAAAAAAACACCTAAACAAGGCCCAAAGTTACAGTGGCCTGAACATTCTGTTTATATATATTTACCAGCCCTTCTGCACGAGCAGGATGTGACACAAGGTCAATTTCTTAAGCAGAGATCAATGGGTTTTAATTCAGAGTTTTCCTTCTCTTAGACCAGTTGCCTAACCAAGGTTAAAGAGCCCAGTCTGCCTTACTGTTTATCCATAGCTGGAGGGAGAGTAGGATTCTCACCTTTCCCAAGGGTATTAGTGCTAAGTGAAATGCAATTACCACATCCAGGATTTGATCTCGGGGCGACAATTCCATTTCCCATAACTTTAACCATTACACCACGTGCTTCCTTGAACGTTGTGTTTATACATACCACAATAAAGATGAGGACAACAGTCTGAAATATCAGTCTATTGAAATCAGTCTGTTAGTCAGTCTACTATTGGTTTGAACAATGTGACTGGCCAAGCACAACTGAACCAGTGTCAAGACAACTGGTACTTATGGGAATTCAGAACAGTCCACTCATGCATTTGGGTGATTCCATTCCCTGAGTCCTGATTGGCTGCTTGGTTTGTATGAAGGCTCCATAAATCCTGCCATTTTGCAGTAGTCTTTGCAGCAAACCAAAATCGTATTTGAGTTACGACTGCTTGCTGTCTTGTCAATTCGACAGTAATTGGACAGTCATTCATATCAAGTCTCATCTCTTAAATACAGACAAATACTGTACACTACTTGCCAAAAATGACAGGCTATGCTTATCTGTTATGTAACATCAGCAAGGCTATCCGAAGTAAAGGCCTGTAAGCCATGCAACTAGTATGTGGTAGTATAAATTATGATTAACCTACAATTATTGAGAAATTTCTTAGTGATATCCAATAATTAGTAAATTAGCTACTTCAAGGAACCAATTATTTCTTATTCATCTCAATTTATTGATCTGATCGTGCAGACACAACAGAATGTAAATTTCAATTGAGTATGTGTTGGTTTCAAGTGGAGTAACCTTTATCAGCATTACTGAGGTTGATATGCTGTAAAACGAAACAAACCAATCATCTTGTCTGACCCAAAAGGTATAATGCTGATGGTAAGAGGAATTATGTTGATTCGTAGGGAGCTCTTATTCTTAACAGTTGGGCTGAATTTGCACAAAGATGTCAAAATTAAGATGACACAGAAAAAACAGAACCCACAAATTTTGTAATAAAACTGTTAATTTTAACTAAGGGGGTTAGGGGTTAGGGTTAGGTGTTGGGGTTTAAGGTTAGTTTAATGGGAAAATAAATAAATAATTTGGGTTCTGTTTTTTCTGGGCCAGCCTAACTTTGACACCTTTGCGCAAGTTCAGTTCAGGCGGTTCCGATATGGGGGATCGATTTACTATAAACTTATACGGGGAAATGAGCACCCCTGAAAACTCAAAAAATAAATAACTTTAAAAATTTTTTTTTTACAGTCTGATAGATTGGTGTGCAATCGATAATAATCCATTGAAAGAAGAAAAAAAATTAAAAACGAAAATTTTAGAGGAGGGGGGGGTCTGAAAGTTCAGGACTGCCAAAATGTTTAGTATATTACTCTCTCTCTCTCTCTTTCCCTCAATATATATATATATATATATATATATATATATATCAATTTATTATATAAAATATAATTATGATTATTCCATACGTTTACTCCACTTTCATTTTCACTTTATTTGTGAAGCCATTAACCAATCATCTTGTCTGACCCAAAAGGTATAATGCTGATGGTAAGAGGAATTATGGGGTTCGTAGGGAGCTCTTATTCTCCCGGTGGTACAAAAATTGCTGCAAATTTGTTGGCTTTACCACCAGACTTATCTTGAGAGGTGAAATTAACAGTTCGTTGGTGAGTCGACACTATAAAGGGATTTCTACTCGCCGTCGTGGTAGAGTGCTGTTGAGATGCGTCTGTCCAGGTCGTTTCTCGTCCAATAAGTAAAGTGTTGTGGAGTACTTTTTTTGAGCGACTCACCTAGTTAACTGTCCTTTTAAGTTTGTCTGACCGAAACCTTAAAAAAATGTCTCTGGTATTAAAAGTAAAGTTGACAGTATCCTGTTGTCAATATCAGCCAGACAATTTCACAATTGCAAAACCAGGGAGATTTTTTTACACTTGAGGTGGAGAACCATACTTCCCCACTTTACTGCACACTTTTTTGCATAATTCCCAGTGGATCACCTTCCCAACACAGTCGTGTCTAGTTTTGTATTCTCGCTGTGTTAGTTTGTTACATTTGCAGAGTATATGGTTTACAATCTCATCTCTATTACCACAAAGTCTACATTTACTATTTTTGTTGGGTCTTATCAATTTTCGCTTTGATATATTTTTGTCCTTATGGCATTATTTTGTGCAGCAATTATTAATGATTCTGTTTCTCTTTTGAGGTTTCCTTTTCTTAACCATGTCCAAGTCTTTCCATGTGCAACCTCTTCGATTTGTCGTTTGAAGTGTCCATATAATTGTTTTTCTTCCCATTTTTGTTTTCTAGTCTTTGTTGTTTTTCTATTTGTCCATCTGTCACTTCTACTATTGTTGGCCGCCATAAGTAATTTGTCTTTACTCTTTACACTTCCCCACTTTACTGCACAGGGCTGGTATATCATAACAGGTTTAGCTCGGTCGGTAGAGCATCCACCTTGGAACCACAAGGTCTTTAGTATGAAATTAGTAAAATCTGACAATTATTTCTTATTCGTCTCAATTTATTGATCTGCTGGTGCAGACACAACAGAATGTAAATTTCTACACTGTGTTTACTCCACTTTCACTTTCACTTTATTTGTGAAGCCATTTCCAAAATGATATGCAATACTGAAATTTTCCATAAAATTTAAAGTAATATTTATGACCTTAGCTTAACTCAGTTAGAACAGCTGCCCTAGAAACCACAAAGTTCCAGGGTTGTCTGCCTGTCATGTTGTGAGGGCCTGATAGACACTTAAAAAAATGTTAAGTGGAGTTATTTACTCGTTATTATAGATTTTCTTTCTAGAGATCATTCAAGTTTGTATCAGTTCATTGTATAAGATATAATTATGATTATTCCATATGTTTACTCCACTTTCATTTTCACTTTATTTGTGAAGCCATTTCCAAAATGATATACAACACTAAAATTTTCCCTAAAATTTAAAGTAATATTTATGACCTTAGCTTAACTCAGTCAGTAGAACATCTGCATAGGAACCACAAAGTTCCAGGTTCGATACTGCAGAATAATCATACTAGTTCCAATTACCGTCAAATTGGTAAGACAAGGCAGCAAGTAATCGTAACTGAATACGAACCTATCTTGCTGCTATACCACTGCAAAATGCCAGGTTATTTATGAAGCCTCATAACATCATAGAAACCAAGCAGCCAATCAGGACTCAGGGAATGGAATCACCCAAATGCAAGAATGGACTATTCTTGATTTGGGTGATTCCATTCGAGGTAATTGGAACTAGTATGATTATTCTACAAATACCAGCCCTTACCAACTCAGCACATGAGTAGTATGGCTTGGATCTGTGCAATAAAGTGAGGAGCTGATGGTAGGTATGGCACTCAACCTCAGACATAGAAGAAGGAAAACTTTTCATTCAAACCTGTTAAACTCTGTTTAAGAAATTGACCTTGTGTTACCTTATACTCACGTAGAGGGGTTGGTAAACATGTATATTAAGGCTATCTCCCCTCAAGGACTTGCCATTTTGTTGAAATAATTAGCAAGGTAGTCACTCAGATCCATTACTACTGAATAGAATATGTGTTCCTCACAGGATGCCCCATGCTTGCAACCTTGTATCACATTCTATTCTGGCAAACATGTTGGGTAAGATGGCATCCCATCATTGTTTGGTTTGGTTTGTTTTACGGCATATCAACCTCAGTGGGTCATTTAATGCCAATAAAGTTTTGAAATAAAGTCATTCTTAATGGATACTCAATTTTTTTATAAGTACATTTTTCTATTTAACCCATAAATAGGACCCTAACAGGTATTGCCACTGCAGGTCAGAGTGGACCAAGGAGCAATGGTGATGAAGGGGTGGTCCACATTCCCCAAACCTCCAGAACTAAAACCTCACCATCAGATAGAGTTTAACGTCATTCCAGGAAATGTAGACCCTCAGCCACTGCCTTCTAGCACCCATACGATAAAAAGGGTTGGGGCTTGCCATAAGGGCAATAGGGTTTGGACAATCATATAGTTGCTAAGACTTGACATGACCAGCTGATTGATCGGAGGAGGCTTCTCCGACTATCCGTCTAGCCCAAGAAAGGGCCAAAGTGGAGTATTGCAACTCACAGACTGCTCAACTACCTGGGTTCTATCCTTAAGCATCACAGGTCGCCACCCACGGCCAACAAGTGGCCCCATCATTGTGTTATGTTTAGCAAGCTAGTCTCACACACCTATTATTATTGAATAGCAAATTTGATCCTCACTAGATCCTCTATACTTGCGTGTCACATCCTACTGTCGCAAACATGTTGGGTAGATATCTACCAGGTCTATCCCAATATATATAGATAGAATAGATAGATTTGCACCAAATTTTAGACATCCGGGTATTTCTTTTTTCCTTCACGATACAGCGCGCAAATGCTTTTACCACATCTATAAGCTGGAAGTTTTTTAGACATTTTTGACTTTTATTGACTGTTTTTCACCCTTCAATAATTCTTATCTTCTTCAATTGTCATATCCTTCTCAATATTTCAGATTCAATGAGTTTTTCAATATAATATCACTTTTTTTACTTTACTAAGAACAAACAAACAAACACATAAGTACAGAAGAAACATCTAGTAGATCCATAGACAGACAGATCCAGAATAACAGAAGATCCAGCTAAGAAGATACTGACTACTACATACCCACAACGACTACTGACTTACACGAATTAGAGTAGCAAGGAAGCCAGTACATAACAGACAGACAGACAGATCTTATAGCAAAAGCTTAATCACTGAACAGTTAAGAGGAATAAAAATAAAAATAAATAAATATGAAAAACACTAAATAACTTTGATATTTCCCAAGAATCATGAATAATCCATGTATATTTTTCAAACTGTTATCTTTATCTTTATTGTTTTATATTCTTTAGCCTTTTGGAAGTTCTGATAATATTATTCTAACTTTCCTATAGAAATTCTTACTAAGAATATTTTATTCACTTATAACTTCATGATAAACAATATTCTTTATAAAAAGCAATTCATCTGTTAATTCCCTGACTTTCTTAATTGTTGATCCAGAATAACAGAAGATCCAGCTAAGAAGATACCAGTCCAAGCTAAGATGGCAGAAATACAAGTATCTAAGACCTCACTGGAGGCAGGCATGTGGAGGCATTGATTATTACCACACTTACAATTATTGGAAATATTTATAGCAAGGAATTTCTTTGTGATATCGAATGATTAGCAAATTAGCAAAGCGTACCTATTTCGAGAAATAGATTATTTCTTATTGATCAGAAAACAGAGAAAATCTACCTGGATGAATCAATCAAAAAGTAATTTCAACTTTTGCAGAAATACTCATCAACAAAAGTATAAAAATACTTTACAATACCGGTCCTCTTCATCTCAGCATATGAGTAGCACAGGGATCTGATGGTAGGTGTGGCGCTCCACCTCAGATGCAAAAACAATCTCCTTGATCTAGTGCTAGTGAAAAGGGGGATAGACTCCCTTGCTGTCTGATACCGACTTTAGGCCACCCTGGCTCAGCGTATAAGTAGCACAGGGATCTGTGTGATAAAGTAAGGAGCTGATGGTAGGTTTGGTGATCCACCTCAGATGCAAAAACAATCTCCTTGATTTAGTGCTAGTGAAAAGGGGGATAGACTCCCTCGCTGTCTGATACCGACTTTAGGCCACCCTGGCTCAGCATATGAGTAGCACAGGATCTGTGTGGTAAAGTAAGGAGCTGATGGTAGGTGTGGCAGTCCACCTCAGATGCAAAAACAATCTCCTTGATCTAGTGCTAGTGAAAAGGGGGATAGACTCCCTTTCTGATACGCTGATACTGACATTAGGCCACGTCGACGACTTTACTTACTTTTACATTTCATCATGACAGTCTCATTTTTAACCAGAGTGTGTTGCAAGATGATAACTGTTGTACAATTAAGGAACAAGAGTACTGATATATAGATATTTTTGGACCAAATTGCCTCATCAGATCAATAACAGAAATGCATTAAAACGTTTTTTCCTGAATCTGACCTGTTATTTCAACAGGTCAGAGTCGGGGGTGCATCTTATAAGCCTGTGCCTAAGATTCGGTTAGAAACCACAAGGTTCCTAGTTTGATACCGGCCCTTGCCAACTCAGCATATTTTTAACCAGAGTGTGTTGTAAGATGATAACTGTTGTGCAATTAAGGAACATGAGTAATGATATATAGATATTTTTGGACCAAATTGCCTCATCAGATCGAAAACAGAAATTTTAAGATTAATTATAATGATTACTTATTGATCAGAAAGCAGAGAAAATCTACCTGGATAAAATCAATCAGAAAGTAATTTCAACTTTTGCAGAAATACTCAACTAAAGTATAAAAATACTTTACAAAAAAATAATGAAACCCCAAGAAATAATAATTTAGTTCATTTAGTTTCTTTCTCTGTTGCACCCACCTGTCATACAGTACCTAAATAATGAAAATGGAATTGCCTGGTTTTCCTATAAATGATGTCTGACGAAACCTTGTATTGAAGTCAGTTAGTCTACTGTTGGTTTTAATAACAGCAGCTAAGTACAACTCAAGCAGTGTCCAAGACAGCTGGTATAAATAGGAATCAAGAATGATCCATTCATGAATCTGGGTGATTTGGGTGATTCCATTCCTTGAGTTCTGATTGGCTGCTTGACTGCTTGATTTGAATGACATTGTGGAGTCTTATATATACTTTGTCATTTTGCAGTGGACTTTGTAGCATTCGAGTTTGTATTTGAGTTACAATCGTTTGTTGCCTTGTCTTCCTAGTTCGACAGTAATTGGAACTTTAATTATTCTTCACCTTGAAAGAATTGTTAATTCAAGCTAGCAATAGTTAATTACTCTGTTATGAAAGTATGAACCCCTCATACCCCCAGCTGTGAGTTAAATAGTACCATTACTGTTCTTCTAGAAGGATGGCATTGGCATTAGATAAACCACAAAAGTTTTTATGCCATTAAAACAATAACTTAGATATTTACTCTCTCATTGTCCTTTCATTTGGTGTGGGGGGGGGTGTTGATATCAAAGTTATTTAGTGTTTATCATATTTTTTTTTTTTTATTCCTCTCACCTGTTCGGTAATTAAGCTTTTGCTATAAGATTTAGCGCTCAGTATCATTTCAAACTTTTTAATATTTACTGTGGACAGTTACAAATAATTTTTTTTTACTTTACTAAGAACAAACAAACAACATAAGTACAGAAGAGACATCTAGTAGATCCATAGACAGACAGATCCAGAATAACAGAAGATCCAGCTAAGAAGATACCAGCCCAAGCTAAGATGGCAGAAATAGACATGTTGTATATTGTACAAACGGAAATAGGAATTTCCGGTTAAATTAAACAAAGAAAAGACGAAAAAAAATGACAAAGGACTTTTTTCCCGGTAAAAGCGAACAAAGAAGTTAAAAAACGGAAGAGAGGGTTTCCGATCAAGGAAGCAGGGAGAAGATAAAGAAATATAAAACAAATGCCCATTATCAGATCAAAAGATAAAGATGTAGAGGCGTACCTATCGAAAAGATTCGAGCTGACATGTAGAGACGTCAGCCAGCAGCCAAAAAGGACACTTCACGTCTCCCGTCAGCAAACACCCTTCGGGCACTCATTTTAAGCTCTGCGCCTTCACCACCCACACACCGAAGAAAATAAAGAAGGGTCCTCTCTTTGTACATACGTATCTGTTGTTTATTGAAGTCCAGTAGTCGGTAGTAGCTGACTACTACATACTCGCAACGACTACTGACTTACACGAATTAGAGTAGCAAGGAAGCCAGTACGTAACAGAATAACAGAAGATCCAGCTACTTCTTAGCCCAAGCTAAGATGGCAGAAATTATTGAACTTATTGAATCTTCTTCAATTTTTATATCATAGTTTTACCCTTGATTCAATGAGTGATTTCAATATAATATCACTTTTTTTTACTTTACTAAGAACAAACAAACAACATAAGTACAGAAGAAACATCTACCAGATCCATAGACAGACAGATCCAGAATAACAGAAGATCCAGCTAAGAAGATACTGACTACTACATACCCACAACGACTACTGACTTACACAAATTAGAGTAGCAATGAAGCCAGTACGTAACAGACAGACAGACAGATCTTATAGCAAAAGCTTAATCACTGAACAGTTCAGAGGAATAAAAATAAAAATATGAAAAACACTAAATAACTTTGATATTTCCCAAGAATCATGAATAATCCATGTATATTTTTCAAACTGTTATCTTTATCCTTATTGTTTTATATTCTTTAGCCTTTTAGAAGTTCTGATAATATTATTCTAACTTTCCTATAGAAATTCTTACTAAGAATATTTTATTCACTTATAACTTCATGATAAACAATATTCTTTATAAAAAGCAATTCATCTGTTAATTCCCTGACTTTCTTAATTGTTGATCCAGAATAACAGAAGATCCAGCTAAGAAGATACCAGCCCAAGCTAAGATGGCAGATATACAAGTATCTAAGCAAAGAAGACAAGTACACCTGTGTGCAGCCATGGGTATGTAGGTGTACTCTACAATATGGTACTGTGTGTAAGATGTGATGTAAAATGATTATGCCATGCAACATATGAGCAAGAGTTACCTGGCAAATATAAGTAAAGAAATGCATTGAAATAAGAAAAATATTTGAACGAAAAATTCAATAAGGTATAACGAGCAGATAAGACAGTACATAAACCAGTGAATAAATTTAAACAAACGAGTTCTGTACATGATGAAAAAATAAGTAGATGGCCACGTATGTGAGAGGATAATAGGAATATTTCAAGTGGAAAGAATCAATGAAAATCTGGGGAGATCTCTTCGTGCAGCAGAATACAGAATGAATCTCTTAATGATTTGAAAAGCCATTGAACGATTTAAGCGATGGATAGATACTGTATATGTACTTAACCCCTCCACATGAGTAGGATGTGACACAAGGTCAATTTCTGGTTAAATCCTACTTAACGGACATTCAAACCTGTTAAACTATGCTTGAAAAATTGATCTTGTGTCATATACTACTCGTGCAGAGGGGTTAGGTAAATACATATAGTAGGGTAGACTGGGCTCTTTCCACTTGCTATGTCAACCAGTCTAGGAGAAGGAAAACTCTGAATTCAAACCTGTTTGATTCCATTTAACAATTGACCTTGTGTCACATCCTACTTGTGTGGAGGGGTTGGGTAAATACATATAGTAGGGTAGACAGGGCTCTTTCACCTTGCTATGTCAACCAGTCTTGGAGAAGGAAAACTCTGAATTCAAACCTGTTAACTCCACTTAAGAAATTGGGTTAAATCCTACTTAATGGACATAAATTCCACCATCGTATGTCATCCCACCGAAAGAAAAAAATACTAAAAATCTAGGAATTAACCGAATTTAATAACATTTTCAGTGTTGATATATTAATGAATAAACAATATAATGCACTAGTTATTTTATTTAAAAACTTTTTACATTTTTTCAGGTCAGTTAACTTTGAACCTTGTATGTTTGTGAATCTGTGTTACGCCTGAAACATACGTGGTTCAAAGTTAACTGAGCTATGCAAACAACTTAATGAACAATGGAAAATATCTCCCTTAAGTGAGACACAGTTTATATCAAGCTTGAAAGTGAAATCTAAAATTAATTGGTACATGGCCTTGTGCCTTTCTATCTGCTCATTCTCTGTAAATCTAGGACCTGGTCACACCCCAACTTTCAATCTGAACGTTATATAAAACACTAATTATCTGATATTATTCAAAAACAGTTTTTTAAACTGGCATCTGAGACTTTCTTTGACGAAATAGTCTTAATTGTAGGCTCATTTTATTAAACCCCCACACATATATAAAAAAAAAAAATGAATAAAAAAAAAGGAAAAATCAACAAATTTTTTTTTTTTCCCTATCTGCTGTTGAAAACTGAATATTATCAGCATTTTCATGTAAAAAAAATGGATTGAACAAATGGCGCTAAAGACATTCTACCAAAGGGAAATATTCTTTGAAATTTTATTCAATTGTGTTGCTAACAGTTTTTCAAAGTCTTTTATTCAACAATCGATTCAGCCATGCAGGAACCAATAATGGTAAATGGAAAATATCGTTCCTTATTCACTTCTTCACTTCCTTTTATTTTTAAAGAATTTTTCGTAGAATGACTTTGGCTCAGGTGGGGGAACCATGTGAGCAATTAATACAAAATTATGATGATGATAATGATGATGATGATTTCTTTTTCCTTTCTTTATTTCCTTTCTAAAAATGTGGTACTGCGCATTCTGCAAAAATAGCTCGATAAATCCTCCCCCCCCCTTCGTATCTACAACTTACGCAATCCTAAATACACAAGAAATGACAAAGCAGTTTTTAAATTTATTAAACGGACAAACTAACTTGAAATATGAATATGAAGCAAATCAAAAATAAGTACACCTTGCACAGTGTAATGGTTAATATGGCTCTTACTAGTGAGTTCGATTCTCACTGGGTGCCCCATATATCTGACCTTGTGCCACATCTAAGCTACTCTGAGTAAATATCTATGGACACCTCATGTGGTGTAATGGTTAGCAAGCTAGATTTGCAAACCACTGTTAGTGAGTTCGATTCTCACTGGGTGCCCCATTCTTCTGGCCTTGTGCCACATCTAAGATACTCTGAGTAAATATCTATGGACACCTCATGTGGTGCAATGGTTAGCAAGCTAGATTTGCAAACCATTGTTAGTGAGTTCGATTCTCACTGGGTGCCCCATTCTTCTGGCCTTGTGCCACATCTAAGCTACTCTGAGTAAATATCTATGGACACCTCATGTGATGCAATGGTTAGCAAGCTAGATTTGCAAACCATTGTTATTGAGTTCGATCCTCATTGGGCACCCCATAGTTTTGGCCTTGTGCCATATCTAAGATAAGCTTAGTAAATAACTATACCAAGATCTTCCTGTACAGCTTATGTAGTGTAATGGTAAGCAAGATAGATTAGTAGACCATTATTAGTGAGTTCGATTCGATTCTCACTGGGTGCCCCATTCTTCTGGCCTTGTGCCACATCTAAGCTACACTTAGAAAATAACTATGGACACCTCACATGGTGTAATGATTAGCAAGCTATACCATTGTTATTGAGTTTGATCCTCATTGGGGATCCCATACAGCTGGCCTTGTGCCACATCTATGCTTAGTAAATAACAGGACACCTTATGTGGTGTAATGGTTAGCAAGCTAGATTAGTAGACCATTATTAGTGAGTTTGATTCTCACTGGGTGCCCCATTATTCTAGCCTTGTGCCACATCTAAGCTACACTTAGAAAATAACTATGGACACCTCACATTGTGTAATGGTTAGCAAACTAGATTTGCAAACTATTGTTAGTGAGTTTGATCCTCATTGGGCACCCCATACTTCTGGCCTTGTGCCACATCTAAGCTAAGCTTAACTTAGTAAATAACTATTTAAAAGCATCTTATATGGTGTACTGATTAGCAAGTTAGACTGGCAGACTTTTAATAGTGAGTTCCAGTCTCACTAGGTGCCCCATACTTTTAGCCTTGTGCCACAACTAAGCAAAGTTAAGTAAATAACTATATATTTAGTTTTTAGTTACAGAGGTAATATTTTTTTGATTATACAGTTAAAGCTGTAGAGTTTGGTAGTAAATAATACCTAACAATATTTGTTTTGATTGTATAATGTTCAACTAGAAGAAATAGAATGGTGGATATCTAAATAAATTTGTATGAATTTTGACTAGTATCCAGTGGACTCCTACACATGGACACACCAGTGTAGGCTGACTCACAAAAACCTACATCAATCTGGGCCAGAGAAAAGAAACAGCAGTCAGTCAAAAACAAACCCTAGAAGAAGAAAAATATAGTTCCTTAAAATATTGGTAAATAAATGGAATTTAGAACATAATATTTTACTCAGTTCTTCATTTATTTCACTCATTTCATTCATGCTTCTAAAACAACAAAAAATAATTTTCTGATGAATACATAATATATACTAGCAAATATATGCACCCTCCGGGTGCAAGTATTTAAGTTTTAATGTAATAAAATATTGTATTAAATTAGAAAGGCTAATGAAACTAAATAAGAACACAGATAAAAAGATTTGAAACAGAGGGAGTATAATAAAAGATTTGAAACAGAGGGAGTATAATAAAAAATGGAACAACTGAAACTTACTCTTCCATCACTCTCCTCTTTCATTGTTATTTTTTCTAATTTAAGCATTTAGTTCAAAGAGGAAGTAAAGAATAAAATGACAGTTATTTTATCTTGTTAATGGATTTCTTTTAAGATTCATTGAAGAGATTTTTGCTTATATTCATTAAAATAAAACCAAACAGTTAGAAATCAATAATACTAAGCACATATTTATTAAATTCGATTTTTTAATATTAATATGCAAATTAGCCTTCCCGTTCACACTGTAAACTGCTATTTTGTTGTATATATAAATATAATTGCATGTTTTCAGTATGTAGACATAGTTAACAGTATTAATAATGTAAGACAATTTTATTAATAATTGAGGTTTAGATAAAAATAAAATCATGGAGAATGTGATGTCAATAACTAAGAGAATTGTGACTTGAATAGGAATATAGTTTCGGTTACAGATAGAAAAACACACAATCTCCATTATAATAAGATATATATATAAGGACCTAAATGAGCCAGACACTATCTACCTAAGTTTCACCCAAATGGTTCTTCAGGATAATTCTGACATAGAATTACACAGAATTATCCTTAAGAACCATTTAGGGGAAGGTAGATAGATAGTGCCTGACTCATGTAGGTCCTAATAATTACGCTCTACTCAGCGTATTGAGCACTTTTACATATATATCAGTTTGTAATTTTTTATTTATTTTGCAAACAGAGTTATCTTTTATTTTTTCATACTGGTTGAGTTTAGAAATAATATATATATATATATATATATATATATATATAGAATAAATATATAAAGGTATTAGTATATAAAGGTATCGCATGCATTCATCAGGTGACGTTGATCCAAATACTCGAATATTTGGATCAATGTCACCTGATGAATGCATGCGATTTTGCATGTATGAAACCTAAGGTTGTGACTGTTCTATTGCCATCAAATAAATAGATATGTAATACCTTTATATATTTATTTTATTATATTATATAATAGCTCTATTCTTTATATCGAGCACTCTCCTAATATTACTGCAATTTGGCGCAGCATTCCAGTGAAAGCTGAAGCGGTGACTATCCCAGACTATATATATATATATATATATATAGACTCATTAAATATACCAACAGAGAAGCATACATGGACTCCAAAACAGCATCATATATATATATATATATATATGAATTAAACATTTTTAGAGAAAACAAATGATGTTATTAGTTCACTGACAGAATCTGTTCTGACCTTATTGAAACAAAACCAGAAAACAAAATGCTGAAAACTTTTACATCAACCCAACTTAAATTACTAGACTTATTAGAAAGTCACCATCAAAAGAGAAGAATTTTATATTTTTTTTATTTCTTTATTCTGATATTTTGTAGTAGAAAAAAACAAAAAAAAAACAAAAAGGTTTCTTATTAGATTCTGCTGTCTAAGAACCTTGAAAAACCTGGAATTACTGATGCTTACTCACACAAGCATACATATATATATAAGATAATACAGGAAACAACTATATATATATATATATATATATGTATATAAATAAGACATTACAGTTATACAAATATATATATATATATATATACACACACATGTGTCTGTATATATATACATATTAATAGAATATTAAAGTTTCACAAACAAATATATATAAATATTATTACAGTGACACAATTATATATATATATATATATATATATATATATATATATATATATATTTATACATATATATATATATTAAAGTTACACTAACTTATACACACACACACACACACACACATATATTACAGTTACACTAATTTACTTACACACACATATATATATATGTAAAATAATAGTTACACCAACTGATATATATTTATAGATTAATAAGATATTAGTTACATTAACATATATATATATATATATATATATATATAATTATTAAGAAGAATAAAAACAATAACAAACAATAAAAATGCCCGAAACTTTTACATTGACCAAACTTAGATTACCATTAACATACAAAGACATCAATAAACCAAAAAAAAAAAAAGTTGTTCTTATTTGATTGTGTTGTCAAAGAACTTTGAATCTATACAAAACCTGGAATTACTGATGTTTGTAAGATAAGAGAAATAAAAGTATCTGTCACTATGAATACTTGACATTCAAATTATTATTCACAAACGAGTGGCATGTCTATTTTCTCCACCTGTGATTTTCTGGGGAGGCTAAGAATCAGATTAGATCTAAAAACCAATGTCGTTTGAATATATGAAGCAATGAACAAGAAGAATAATGATATTTACATTAATAGAAGTGACAGCAAATCAATACAGATAGGTGGATGGTTTGCAGGAAGACAACAATCTCAACAGAACTCGCTACTGGGTGTTAGTCTATAATCAAGAGTCCTGCTCTGATTTTAATATTGGAAATGCACTTTTGCTACAGTGGGTAATAACAGGTTCTGTCACTTTTGTTCATCCATACTTCAGTTGTCTAATCAGATGCTAAGTAGGATGTAATTCCATAGGTATTTATCAAACTGATTTGCCACAGGTAGTAAAGTAAGTCAAGTTGTCAGGGTGGCTTAAAGTCGGTATCAGCCTGACAGTGAGGGAGTCTATCCCCTTTTCATGTGCGAAACCAAGGAGATTGTTTTTTAGCATCTGAGGTGAAGCGCCACACCCACCATCAGCTCCTCACTTTACCGCACAGATTCTTGTGCTACACATATACTGAGTTGGTGAGGGCTGGTATCAAACCAGGAAACTTGTGGTTCCTAAAAGGACACTCTACCGATTGAGTTAAACTGGCCCTTAGGTAGAATATGATAAAAGGTCGCAAGTATGGAGCATCCAGCGAGGATCAAACTTGCTATTCATTAGTTGGTTGGTTAGATTTTATGGCATATCAACCCTTGTTGGGTTATTTTATGCCGACAATGTTTGTTTTATAACATTCTTGATGCGTACTCTATTTTTTCTTTTTTTAAAACTCAATTTTTTTAAACTAATTTTTTTCTATTTAATCCATAGATGGGACTCTAACAGGTACTACCACTCCGGGTCAGAGTGGAACTGGGAGTAATAGTAATGAAGGGGTACTCCACATTCCCAAGAGCTCCAGAATTGGAACTTCACCCTCAGATAGAGTTTAACGTCATACCCAGAACATTAAGGCCCTCAGAAACTGCCTTCTAGCACATATATGAAAAAAAGGATTGGGGATTGCCATAAGGGCAATAGGCTTGGGATAATCATATAGGTACTAGGGCTTGATGAGACCAGCCTATTAATCAGAAGGGGTCTCTGTGACCACCTGTCTAGATTAAGAAAGGGCCAAACAGGAGTGTTGTACTACAGTGGATAATATGAGGTTCTGTCACTTTTGTTCATCCATAGTTCAGTTGTTTAATCAGATGCTAAGCAGGCTGTGATTTTAAAGGTTTTTACCCAACAGGTTTGCCACATGTAGGATATGGCACAAGGTCACAAGTATGGAGCATCCAACCAGGATCAAACTTGCTATTCAGTAGTTGGTTGGTTGGTTGGTTGGTTAGATTTTATGGCATGTCAACCCTTGTTGGGTTATTTTATGCCAATGATGTTTGTTTTATAACATTCTTGATGGGTACACAATTTTTTCTATTTTTAAAACTCATTTTTTTCTATTTAATCCATAGATGGACCCTAATGATGGGATGCCTCATTACCTAAACCATTTGCCATGGGTAGGATAGGACACAATGTCACAAGTATGGGGCATCCAGTGTGAAAGAAATTTACTATTCAATCATAATGGATCAGCAAGACTAGCTTGCTAACCATTATATATGATTGGATGACTTATTACCTAGACCATTTGCCACGGGTAGGATAAGACACAAGGTCGCAGGTATGGGGCATCCAGTGAGGATCAAACTTGCTATGCTATTGTAATAGATCTGCAAGATGAGCTTTTTTACCATTACACCGTTTTTATTATAAAGAAAAGGAAGAAAAATGACATGCTACACAGAAAAAATATAATAAAAAAGGAAGAAAGAAATATAATGAAAAGAAGGAAAAAA
>CM042171.1:67260921-67267022 GCA_023376005.1 Doryteuthis pealeii
ATATATATATATATATATACATATAAACCTATAGACAGACAGACAGGGGAAGAACATGACTCCACAAACACATACTCATACCTGCCTGTAAACACATAACTACTATTTCACACACAAAACCAAAATACTGCCGATTAAATTAAAAACCATGAAACAGCAAGACCACACCTACATACACACGCACACCAGCCTGCATACAACATAACCACAAACACACACATACAACACAAATAAAACAATTAGGCAATAAATGTCGAAAAAATTTGGCAATTTGTCTGGTGATATAAATAGATTGAAAAAGTTTTAAATGCAACAATGATTTGGGCCAGATTTAAAATTCTGAAATAATTATTATATGCATTTGCACAAACTGGATTTTAGAATTTATATACAATCGCCAGACTAAATTCAAATCTCTGCACACAAAAACAATCTATGTTTACGCTTAATTTATTAAAAAATATCTATGTATTTACTAACCCCTCTCCACATGTATATGATGTGACACAAGGACAATTTTTCCAGCAGAGGTTAGCCAGTTTGAATTCTTGTAGATTGCTTGAAAAAGCAAGATAAAAGAGCCCAGTCTACTCAAGTATATGCATTTACCAACCCCTCCGCATAAGCAGGATGTGACACAAGGTCAATTTCTTCAGAATTCAGCAGAATTTAACAGTATTATCTGCGTTATTCGGACTATTGTCCCCATCTTCATTGTTATTTGTACAACGTTTCGGCCGATATACCCTCCGGCCTTCTTCAGGTATTTCTTCTCGGACTCGGGAACCTTCTTTTCGAACTCGGGAACCTTCTTTTCGAACTCGGGAACTTTCTTGTCGTATTCGGGAGCCATCACGGAACTTTGAACCTAACCCTTTATTTAGTCCACGGGGGTATCCTGTTCTCATTCCGCTAACCATAGCTGGGGTAGGAGTTGTGTTAATTAATTATTTTCTAACTGCTTTAACTCAGGATTGAACTCGGGTTTCAGAGATAACTGTCATTTAGAACTGTCTTAACCTAACTGCCTTACCTACTCGGCCATGTGTCCAATTGGAGAAGGCCGGAGGGTATATCGGCCGAAACATTGTACATAACAATTGAAGATGTGGACAATAGTCCGAATAACGCAGATAATACTAATCTTCAAGCCTCATCTCAAACATTCAGAGAAAGAAATAGAATTTAACAGGTTTGAATTCAGAGTTTTCCTTCTCCTAGACTGGTTGCCTTGGAGAATAGTTGGATTCACATCTTTCCAAGAGTATTAGTGTTAGGTGAATGCTACCAGCTTTGTGGTCTTTAAATATCTGGTGTCGTAGTCCAGCACATATGCAATGGTGATTCTGTTACATAATCTATGCATAGATTATTGTCAACCCCCTGTATTTCTGAAGGGATCGCCCCTTTTCAAATCACGGGCAGGACTTTCCATGGAATATTACAGAAAGCCAACGAAATACGTGAAGTCACGTGGGACCTGGTTGGCTCTCAGTTTCAGCTTGGACATCAGACAAAGAAGATATATCTGCTTTAGCTTGTGCTCACTGCACACGCGCATTGTGTTTAGTTAGAGAAATATGTTTAGTTAAGTAAATAAAGGTTTAAATAAATAATATGGTTTTGTGGTTGATGAATGTCTTGGCAACAAGACTGACCTAAAAGAAGAAATGAATCAAGGACGACCAACCAGCAAGAACAGAGAAATAGAAATCCAGATGCTAGAAGAAGAACGTACGATACCAAAGATGAGCAGAAGAATAATAGAAGGAAAGAAAGGGTATACAACAATTCTCCCATAGGAAATGGAATTGGTGGCCAGAGTTCAAATCCTGAATGGGGCTGTTTACATTTCACTTTGTGTTAACGCTATTGGTAAAGGCGTGAACACATTATCTCCTCTCCCCCCCCCCCAGCTCTGGATAAATAGTAGAAAAGACTGGTTCTTTAACTTTGGTTAGGCAACCATTTATAAGATGTAGAAGTTATCCCCCTGATATTGTAGAAGCAATACGATACTCACCGCCACAGTGGGATTCCAACTACTATCAAGTTGGCAGACAAGGAAGCAAGCTGTAACTCAATACAGTGCTTGCATTGGCGGGAGCAAAATGCAAATGATAGATATCTATCTAGCACCATATCCACACGGAGACCAGCAGCCAATCAGAACTCAAGGTTATGGGATCACCCAGATGCAAGTATGGAATATCCATATGAATAAAAAAAAAATCGTCGGGGTGGCCTAAAGTCGGTATCAGCCAGACAGCAAAGGAGTCTATCCCCTTTTCACTAGCACTAGACCAAGGAGATTATTTTAGTGCCTGAGGTGGAGCACCAAACCTACCATCAGCTCCTTACTTTACCGTACAGATCCCTGTGCTACTCATACGCTATAAATACCAACATCTAATTGAGTACAACTCAATATTTACGTAACACATAGGAGAAGGAAAACTCTCAATTCAAACCTGTTGTACTTCGCTTAAAAATTTAATGCAATTACCTAGCCTTTAGGCATAAAATAACTCTAGACAGCTTCACATGCCATTAAAATCAATCATGGCAACTCCCAATACTTCTAAACATATGGGTGCTTGAAGGCAGTGCCTGAGGGTCTACATGTCCTGGGAATGACATGAAACTCTATCTGATGGTGAGGTTCCAGTTCTGGAGGTTTGGGGAATGTAGAGCACCCCTTCAACACCATTGCTCCCTGGTCCACTCTGACCCGGAGTGGTAGTACCAGTTAGGGTCACATCTATGGGTTGAATAGAAAAATGTATTTATAAAAAAAATTGTATTATCCATTAAGAATTAATTTATTTCAAAACTTTATCATCATTAAATGACCCACTGAGGTTGATATGCCATAAAACAAAACAAAAAATCAATCAATCAATCAAAATAACCTTAGATGTGGCACAAGGCCAGAACTATAGAGCATCCCATCAGGAATCAACTCACTATTCACTAGCAATGGATCTGCAAGACTAGTTGGGTAACCATGATACCTTGTTGAGACGCCTTTAAAAAGATAAATAAAATAAACGTACAATGAATGCAATTCCCTAACCTATAAGCATAAAATAACCTAAGACTGATTGACATGCTGTTAAAATCAATCAATCAATCAATCAAAATAACTATAGACGTGAGACACAAGGACAGAAGTATGGAGCATCCCCACTTTCACTAGCAATAGATCTGCAAGACTAATTGGCAACCATTGCACCTTGTTGAGACACCCTTAAAAAAAATTAATGAAATAAGTGTACAATGAATACAATTCCCTAACCTCTAGGCATAAAATAACCCTAGACAGGTTGACATGCCATTAAAATCAATCAATCAAGAAAAAATAACCGTAGCTGGCAAAAAAAAAAAAAAAAAAAAAAAAAAAAAAATCAAGGAAAAACCTTTTAAAGAAAGAACTAAGCAAATCTAAATATGAATACGATTCCTAACTTCCAGGCATAAAATAACCCTAGACAGGTTGACATGCCATTAAAATCAATCAATCAATCAGAATAACAATAGATGTGACACAAGGCCAGAAGTATGGAGCATCCAGTGATGATTAAACTCTATTCACCAGCAATGGATCAGCAAGACTAATTGGCTAACCACTACACCCTATTGAGACACTCTTTAAGAAAATAAATGAAATAAAATAAACATACAATGAACGCAATTCCCTAACCTCTTGGCATAAAATAATCCTAGACAGGTTGACATGCCATTAAAATCAAATCAATCAATCAAAGTATCATTCTTTTTAATTTAATTTGTTCTCAATTATCTGGTGCATCTCATATTCTTTCCTATTGAAGGTTAAAATTACAATAACATATTTTTTATTCCCTAACTTCTAGGCATAAAATAACCCTGGACAGGTTGACATGCCATTAAAATCAATCAATCAATAAGAATAACTATAGATAGTGGCCGGGTTAGCTCAGTCGGTAAAGCATTCGGCTAGAAACCACAAGGTTCCTAGTTGGATACCAGTCCCGCCAACTCAGCGTATGAGTAGCACAGGGATCTGTGTGGTAAAGTAAGGAGCTGATGGTAGGTGTGGTGCTCTACCTCAGATGCTAAAAACAACTCTTGGTCTAGCGCTATAGAAAAGGGGATAGACACCCTCACTGACTGGCTCATACCGACCTTAGGCCACCCCGACGACTTTACTTTTTTACTTACTCACTGTTTTTACTGACTGAACACAAACAGTGATTCTTGCTGGGGCTGCTTGATTTCTCTCCTTCTGTTATATGTTCATACCTTTACAATAGCGTTAACACAAAGTGAAATCTTTACTGTGCGGTAAAGTAAGGAGCTGATGGTAGGTTGCGGCGCTCCACCTCAGATGCTAAAAACAATCTCGTTGTTCTAGCGCTATTAAAAAAGGGATAGACACCCTCGCTGACTGGCTGATACCGACTTTAGGCCGCCCCGTCGACTTTACTTTACTTACTTTTATAGATGTGATACATTCACTATTCACCAGCAATGGATCAGCAAAGACTATTGAAGGTAAAATCACGATAACATATTTTTTATTTCCCTAACTTCTAGGCATAAAAATAACCCCAGACAGGTTGACATGCCATTAAAATCAATCAACATACAATGAATGTGATTCCTAACTTCTAGGTATAAAATAAACCTAAACAGGTTGACATGCCATTAAAAATCTACCAACATACAATGAATGTGATTCCCTAACTTCTAGCATAAAATAACCCTAACAGGTTGACATGCCATTAAAATCAATCAACATACAATGAATGTGATTCCCTAACTTCTAGGGATTAAAATAACCCCAGACAGGTTGACATGCCATTAAAATCAATCAACATACAATGAATGTGATTCCCTAACTTTTAGGTATAAAATAAACCTAGACAGGTTGACATGCCATTAAAATCTACCAACATACAATGAATGTGATTCCCTAACTCTAGGCATAAAATAACCTAGACAGTTTGACATGCCATTAAAATCAATCAACATACAATGAATGTGATTCCCTAACTTCTAGGTATAAAATAACCCCAGACAGGTTGTCATGCCATTATAATCAATCAATCTACAATGAATGTTGATCCCTAACTTCTAGGTAACAATAAAACCCAGACAGGAGTTGACATGCCATTAAAATCACCACATACAATGAATGTGATTCCCTACTTCTAGCCCCTAGACAGCCGTTGACATGCATTTTAAAATCAACAATCATACAATGATATGATTCCCTAACTTCTAGGCATTAAAAGTAACCCTAGACAGGGGTTGACCATGCCATTTAAAATCAATAATCAACATACAATGAATGTGATTCCCTAACTTCTAGGCATAAAATAACCCCAGACATAGGTTGACATCCATTAAAATCAATCAACATACAATGATGTGATTATCTTCTCCTAACTTCTAGCGTATAAAATAAAGACCTAGACAGTGTGACATCCATTAAAATTACCAACATACAATGAAATGTTGATTCCCTAACTTCTAGGCATAAAATAACCCTAGACAGTTTTGACATGCCATTAAAAAATCAATCAACATACAATGAATGTGATTCCCCTAACTTCTAGGTATTAAAATAACCCCAGACAGGGTTGACATGCCATTAAAATCAATTCAACATTACAATGAATGTGATTCCCTAACTCTTAGTATACAATAACCCCAGACAGGTGACATGCCATTAAAATCTAACCAACATACAATGAATGTGATTTCCTAAACTTCTAGGCATTAAAATAACCCTAGACAGGTTGACATGCCATTAAAATCTACCAACATACAATGAATGTTCCCTAACCTTCTAGGCATAAAATAACCCCAGACAGATGGTGACATGCCCATTTTAAAATCAATCAACATACAATGAATGTGTGATTCCTCTAACTTCTAGAGCATAAAATTAACCCTAGACAGGTTGACATGCCCGTAAAATTCAATCCACATACAATGAATGTGTGATTCCCTAACTTCTAGGCATAAAATAAACCCTGGATAGGTGACATCCCATTAAAATCAATCAATCAATAAGAATAACTATAGATGTGACATTCACTATCACCAGCAAG
>CM042171.1:67267122-67322122 GCA_023376005.1 Doryteuthis pealeii
GGAGGAGTCTTGAATTCAAACTGTTTTTTGATCATTAACATTGACTTGTGTCAATCCTACTTGTGTGGGAAAAGGGTTTGGTAAATACATATAGTAGGGTAGACCAGGGCTCTTTTCACGTCTTGCCTAATGTCCAATCAGTCCTTGGAGAAGGAAAAACCCTCTGGAATTTCAAACCTTTGTTAACTCCACTCTAAAGAATTGGGGTGGTTTTAAATCATCTACTTAATGGACATAAATTTCACATCGTAATGGTCTTCCCACGGCGATTAAGATAAAATAATAATTACTAAATCTAGGAAATTAACCGAATTTAATGAACATTTTCAGTGTTGAATATATTAATGGAAATAAACATAATATTTGCCACAGTCTATTTTTTTTAAAAACTTTTTAACCCATTTTTTTTCAGGTTTCAGTTAACTTTTGAACGCTTGTATGTTTTTGGAATTGTGTTAGCTGAAACATCCGTGGTTCAAAAGTTAACTGAGCTATGCAAACACTTAATGAACAATGGAAAAATTCACTCCCTTAAGTGAGACACAGTTTATATCAAGCTTGAAAGTGAAACCTAAAATTAATTGGTAAAATGGCTTGTGCCCGTTTCTATTCTGCTCATTCTCTGTAAATCTAGGACCTGGTCACACCCAACTTTTCAATCTGAACGTTATATAAAAACTAATTTATCTGATATTATTCAAAAACAGTTTTTTTAAACTGGCATCTGAGACTTTCTTTGACCGAAATTAGTCTATTTGTAGGCCATTTTATTAAACCCCACACATATATAAAAAAAAAATGAATAAAAAAAAGAAATAACACAAAATTCTTTTTTTCCCTATCTGCTGTTGAAAACTGAATATTATCAGCATTTTCATGTAAAAAAAAATGGATTGAACAAATGGCGCTAAAGACATTCTACCAAAGGGAATATTCTTTGAAATTTTTTCAATTGTGTGTGCTAACAGTCTTTTATTCTTACAATCGATTCAGCCATGCAGGAACCAATAATGGTAAATGGAAATATCGTTCCTTATTCACTTCTTCACTTCCCTTTTATTTTATAAAGAATTTTTCGTAGATGACTTTGGCTCAGGTGGGGGAAACCATGTGAGCAATTAATACAAAATTATGATGATGATGATAATGATTTCTTTTTCCTTTCTTATCTCCTTTCTAAAAATGTGGTACTCGCGCATTCTGCAAAAATAGCTCGATAAATCCTTCCCCCCCCCCCACTTCGTTTACAAACTTACGCAATCCTAAATACACAAGAAATGACAAAGCAGTTTTTAAATTTATTAAACGGACAAACTAACTGAATATGAATATGAAGCAAATCAAAATAAGTGCACCTTGCATGGTGTAATGGTTAATATGGCTCTTACTAGTGAGTTCGATTCTCACTGGTGCCCCATATATCTGACCTTGTGCACATCTAAGCTACTCTGAGTAAATATCTATGGACACCTCATGTGGTGTAATGGTTAGCAAGCTAGAATTGCAAACCATTGTTAGTGAGTTCTATCCTCATTGGGCACCCAATACTTCTGGCCTTGTGCCACATCTAAGATAAGCTTAGTAAATAACTATACCAAGATCTTCCTGTGCACCTCATGTAGTGTAATGGTTAGCAAGGTAGATTAGTAGACCATTATTAGTGAGTTCGATTCTCACTGGGTGCCCCATTCTTCTGGCCTTGTGCTACATCTAAGCTACACTTAGAAAATAACTATGGACACCTCACATGGTGTAATGATTAGCAAGCTATACCATTGTTATTGAGTTTGATCCTCATTGGGGATCCCATACACCTGGCCTTGTGCCACATCTATGCTTAGTAAATAACAGGACACCTTATGTGGTGTAATGGTTAGCAAGCTAGATTAGTAAGACCATTATTAGTGAGTTTGATTCTCACTGGGTGCCCCATTCTTCTGGCCTTGTGCCACATCTAAGCTAAGCTTAACTTAGTAAATAACTATTTAAAAGCATCTTATATGGTGTACTGATTAGCAAGTTAGACTGGCAGACTTTTAATAGTGAGTTCCAGTCTCACTAGGTGCCCCATACTTTTAGCCTTGTGCCACAACTAAGCAAAGTTAAGTAAATAACTATATATTTTAGTTTTTAGTTACAGAGTAATATTTTTTTTGATTATACAGTTAAAGCTGTAGAGTTTGGTAGTAAAAATACCTAACAATATTTGTTTTGATTGTATAATGTTCAACTAGAAGAAAATAGAATGGTGGATATCTAAATAAATTTGTATGAATTTGACTAGTATCCAGTGGACTCCTACACATGGACACACCAGTGTAGGCTGACTCACAAAACCTACATCAATCTGGGCCAGAGAAAAGAAACAGCAGTCAGTCTAAAACAAACCCTAGAAGAAGAGAAATATAGTTTCATTAAAATATTGGTAAATAAATGGAATTTAGAACATAATATTTTACTCAGTTCTTCATTTATTTTCACTCATTTCATTCATGTTCTAAAACAACAAAAAATAATTTTCTGATGAATACATAATAATACTAGCAAAATATATGCACCTCCGGGTGCAAGTATTTAAGTTTTAATGTAATAAAATATTGTATTAAATTAGAAAGGCTAATGAAACTAAATAAGAAACACAGATTAAAAGATTTGAAACAGAGGGAGTATAATAAAAGATTTGAAACAGAGGGAGTATAATAAAAAATTGGAACAACTGAAACTTACTCTTCCATCACTCTCCTCTTTCATTGTTATTTTTTTTAATTTAAGCATTTAGTTCAAAGAGGAAGTAAAGAATATAATTCAAGTTATTTTTCTTGTTAATGGATTTCTTTTAAGATTCATTGAAGAGATTTTGCTTATATTCATTAAAATAAAACCAAACAGTTTAGAAATCAATAATACTAAGCACATATTTATTAAATTCGATTTTTTAATATTAATATGAAAATTAGCCTTCCCCTTCACACTGTAAACTGCTATTTTGTTGTATATATAAATATAATTGCATGTTTTCAGTATGTAGACATAGTTAACAGTATTAATAATGTAAGACAATTTTATTAATAATTGAGGTTTAGATAAAAATAAAATCATGGAGAATGTGATGTCAATAACTAAGAGAATTGTGACTTGAATAGGAATATAGTTTCGGTTACAGATAGAAAAACACAATCTCCATTATAATAAGATATATATATAAGGACCTAAATGAGCCAGACACTATCTACCTAAGTTTCACCCAAATGGTTCTTCAGGATAATTCTGACATAGAATTACACAGAATTATCCTTAAGAACCATTTAGGGGAAGGTAGATAGATAGTGCCTGACTCATGTGGTCTAATAATTACGCTCTACTTAGCGTATTGAGCACTTTTACATATATATCAGTTTGTAATTTTTTATTTATTTTGCAAACAGAGTTATCTTTTATTTTTTCATACTGGTTGAGTTTAGAAATAATATATATATATATATATATATATATATATAATAGAATAAATATATAAAGGTATTAGTATGTAAAGGTATCACATGCATTTATCAGGTGACGTTGATCCAAATACTCGAATATTTGGATCAATGTCACCTGATGAATGCATGCAATTTTGCATGTATGAAACCTAAGGTTGCGACTGTTCTATTGCCATCAAATAAATAGATATGTAATACCTTTATATATTTATTTTATTATATTATATAATAGCTCTATTCTTTATATCGAGCACTCTCCTAATACTACTGCAATTTGGCGCACCATTCCAGTGAAAGCTGAAGCCGTGACTATCCCAGGCTATATATATATATATATATATATATAAATAGACTCATTAAATATACCAACAGAGAAGCATACGTGGACACCAAAACAGCATCATATTTATATATATGGGAGAATATGTGCTTAATTGAAGTCGAACCTAATTTTTTTGAAAGTTAATTCATTAATAATTAATTAGGCGGGATTTAACTATTTAAATGTAAGGCTAAACAAATCGAGAAAAATCTGTATGTACATTTCGTAAAATCAATCTCTGTATGTAAATTTCAGAGATTGATTTTTCTCGATTTTTTTAGCTTTACATTTAAATAGTTAAATCCAGCCTAATTAATTATTAATGAATTAACTTTCAAAAAAATTAGGTTCAACTTCAATTAAGCACATATTCTCCCAAATATTGTCGGCTGAAAATAGCCATATCAACAAACATTGTATGTTTGTTTACTTCTCATATATATATATATATATATATATATTATATATATATATTGAAACAAAACCAGAAAACAAAATGCTGGAAACTTTTACATCAACCCAACTTAAATTACTAGACTTATTAGAAAGTCACCATCAAAAGAGAAGAATTTTATATTTTCTTATTTCTTTATTCTGATATTTTGTAGTAGAAAGTAAAATAAAACAAAACAAAACAAAAAGGTTTCTTATTTGATTCTGCTGTCTAAGAACCTTGAAAAACCTGGAATTACTGATGCTTACTCACACAAGCATATATATATATAAAAGATAATACAGAAACAACTATATATATATATACATATATATACATACATATAAATATGTATATAAATAACATTACAGTTATACAAATATATATATATACACACACACATGTCTGTATATATATACATATTAATGGAATATTAAAGTTTCACAAACAAATATATATAAATATTATTAGTGACACAATTATATATAAATATACATATATATATTAAAGTTACACTAACTTATACACATACACACACACACACACATATATATATATATATATATATTACAGTTACACTAATTTACTTACACACACACACACACACACATATATATATGTAAAATAATAGTTACACAAACTGTTATATACATATAGATTAATAAGATATTAGTTACATTAACATATATATATATATATATATTTATTAAGAAGAATAAAAACAAAAACAAACAATAAAAATGCCCGAAACTTTTACATTGACCAAACTTAGATTACCATTAACATACAAAGACATCAATAAACCAACAAAAAAAAAGTTGTTCTTATTTGATTGTGTTGTCAAAGAACTTTGAATCTATACAAAACCTGGAATTACTGATGTTTGTAAGATAAGAGAAATAAAAGTATCTGTCACTATGAATACTTGACATTCAAATTATTATTCACAAACGAGTGGCATGTCTATTTTCTCCACCTGTGATTTCTGGGGAGGCTAAGAATCAGATTAGATCTAAAAACCAATGTCGTTTGAATATATGAAGCAATGAACAAGAAGAATAATGATATTTACATTAATAGAAGTGACAGCAAATCAATACAGATAGGTGGATGGTTTGCAGGAAGACAACAATCTCAACAGAACTCGCTACTGGGTGTTAGTCTATAATCAAGAGTCCTGCTCTGATTTTAATATTGGAAATGCACTTTTGCTACAGTGGGTAATAACAGGTTCTGTCACTTTTGTTCATCCATACTTCAGTTGTCTAATCAGATGCTAAGTAGGATGTAATTCCATAGGTATTTATCAAACTGATTTGCCACAGGTAGTAAAGTAAGTAAAGTCATCAGGGTGGCTTAAAGTCGGTATCAGCCAGACAGCGAGGGAATATATCCCCTTTTCATGTGCGCAAAACCAAGGAGATTGTTTTTTAGTATCTGAGGTGGAGCGCCACACCAACCATCAGCTCCTCACTTTACCGCACAGATTCTTGTGCTACTCATACACTGAGTTGGTAAGGGCTGGTATCAAACCAGGAAACTTGTGGTTCCTAAAAGGACACTCTACCGATTGAGTTAAACTGGCCCTTAGGTAGAATATGATAAAAGGTCACAAGTATGGAGCATCCAGCGAGGATCAAACTTGCTATTTAGTAGTTGGTTGGTTAGATTTTATGGCATATCAACCCTTGTTGGGTTATTTTATGCCGACAATGTTTGTTTTATAACATTCTTGATGCGTACTCTATTTTTTCTTTTTTTTAAACTCAATTTTTTTAAACTATTTTTTTCTATTTAATCCATAGATGGGGACTCTAACAGGTACTACCACTCCGGGTCAGAGTGGAACTGGGAGTAATAGTGATGAAGGGGTCTATCCACATTCCAAGAGCTCCAGAATTGGAACTTCACCTCAGATGAGTTTAACGTCATACCCAGAACATTAAGCCCTCAGAAACTGCCTTCTAGCACATATATGAAAAAAAGGATTGGGGATTGCCATAAGGGCAATAGGCTTGGGATAATCATATATGTACTAGGGCTTGATGAGACCAGCCTATTAATCAGAAGGGGTCTCTGTGACCACCTGTCTAGATTAAGAAAGGGCCAAATAGGAGTGTTGTACTATAGTGGATAATATGAGGTTCTGTCACTTTTGTTCATCCATAGTTCAGTTGTTTAATCATATGCTAAGCAGGCTGTGATTTTAAAGGTTTTTACCCAACAGGTTTGCCACATGTAGGATATGGCACAAGGTCACAAGTATGGAGCATCCAACCAGGATCAAACTTGCTATTCAGTAGTTGGTTAGATTTTATGGCATGTCAACCCTTGTTGGGTTATTTATGCCAATGATGTTGTTTTTATAACATTCTGATGGTACACAATTTTTTTCTATTTTTAAAACTCATTTTTCTATTTAATCCATAGATGAGACCCTAATGATGGGATGCCTCATTACCTAAACCATTTGCCATGGGTAGGATAGGACACAATGTACAAGCATGGGCATCCAGTGTGAAAGAAATTTACTATTCAATCATAATGGATCAGCAAGACTAGCTTGCTAACCATTATATATGATTGGATGACTTATTACCTAGACCTTTGCCACGGGTAGGATAGGACACAAGTCGCAAGTATGGGGCATCCAGTGAGGATCAAACTTGCTATGCTATTGTAATAGATCTGCAACATAAGCTTTTTTACCATTACACTGTTTTTATTATAAAGAAAAGGAAGAAAAAGACGCTACACTGAAAAAATATAATAAAAAGGAAGAAAGAAATATAATGAAAAGAAGGAAAAAAGAGTAAGAGCGATTTAATCAATATTATTATACATTTTACATATTGAACTTTTAGCAATAGCTCTTAAGTAAACTTATCAAACTTTGTAATAATTAAATTATCATACTGTGGTACATCCGCAGGTCCTGCTAGTACTTAATAATATCCATTTTGATTGTATAATGTTCCACAAGAATAATAAAATCCTGGTATCTTGTTTTAGAAGAAAATTAACTTTTTATAAAAAAAAATGTTTATGGCATATTTATTTATAGGTGAAGAATAATTAAATTCCAATTACCGTCAAACTGGGAAGACAAGGCAACAAACGGTTGTAATTTAAATACAAACCCGAATAGTCACAAAGTCTACTGCAGAATGACAGGATATATATAGACTCCACAATGTTATTCAAATCAAGCAGTCAAGCAGCCAATCAGAACTCAAGGAATGGAATGACCCAAATCACCCAAATTCATGAATGGGTCATTCTTGATTTCTATATATACCAACTGTCTTGGACACTGCTTAAGTTGTACTTGGTTGCTGTTATTCAAACCAACAGTAGACTTACTGACTTCAATAATAGGCAATACTTTATACTGATTTTTTTTATTGAATAATATTTTTGTTTTCTTTATAAAGCCAAAAATAACTGATTTATTTAAAATTCCTTTATTGATCCCCAAGGAGTCTTACTTTTTTTGACACTCATCAGATTTTTATCAGAAAAGATATTTCGGTAAAACAATAAACTTTACAAACCAATACAATACACTAATAATAATATTGTTGAAAACAAAAAGAAAGAAAGAAAGAAAAAAAATTCTTCTTTATAAATTTGTGGATAAATTGAGTGAAAATAAATTGTTTTTTGTGTTGATAAATTTGTTTTGTTAGCTGATGATTTAAATAGATTCTAAATCCTTTAATGCAAAAATGATCGGGTTTTGTTTAACAATTTTAAAAATTGTTATTTAATGTGTCTTAGCAAACAGATGGTTCATTTTTGTTTGTTTGTTTGTTTTGTTTTGTTTTATAGCATATCAACCTCAGTGGGTCATTTAATGCCGACAAAGTTGTGAAATAAATTCATTCTTAATGCATAATACAATTTTGTTTATAAACTCATGTTTTTTCTATTCAACCCATAGATGGGACCCTAACAGGTAAATACCACTCCGGGTCAGAGTGGACCAGGGAGCAATGGTGATGAACGGGTGCTCCACATTCCCCAAACCTCCAGAAGTCTTGTGTGACCAATGCGTAATCGGGACACTAGACTTTCTTAAAGTTGGTCTCCAGCCTCCCAAATGGGTTTGATTAGGAAATAGTTTATTGTGGATGTTGTTTCCCAGTGCTTGCCATTTTGTATGAAGAATATTAATTTTAGTTTCAAGTCTTTCCTCCCTCGATTATAAATATATATATATATATATTTCTATGTGTATGTATGAGAGAAAGAAGAGAGGGAGATATTAATATAGAGAGTGTGTGTGTCATGAACAGTGAGAGTCAATAAAGAATAAAAAGTAAAAGAATGAAATGTTCTACATAATATTAGTCGTGAAACAAAACTCATATATTTGATCTTGAGATAAATTTTAGATAGCAACTAACAAGCCTTAAATGACTATAACAATGAAAACCTTTTTATCAAGTATTAAACTATATCTTATATATATATATATATATATATATATATAATATACAAAAAAAAAAAATCTGATTTTTGTTCGTTTTCTTGTTTTTTGTTCTTATTCCAATGCTTTAAAAAGACCAAACAAACAACGTTCATAACACATATTTATATATAAACACACACATATATATATATTACATAGGCAGGTTTTTTATATATATATATATATATATATATATATATATATACACATACACAGGTTTATATATATATATATATTATATATATATATATATATAATATATATACATATACAGGTTTATATATAAATATATATATATAATATTATATACACACATACACAGGTTTATATATATTATATATATATATATATATATTATATTAACACATACACAGGTTATATATATATATTATAATATATATATATATATATACACACACATACACAGGTTTTATATATATATATATAATATATATATATATATATACATACAGGCAGGCAGGTATATATATATATATATTATTATATATATAGGCAGCTATTATATATATATATATATATAGGCAGGTTATATTATATATATATATACACACACATATATCATAGTATTGAAACTAGTCATCTTTATTATATATATATATATATATATATATAGGCAGGTATAATTATATATATATATATAACACACATATATACATAGTATTGAAACTAGTCATCTACCTATATATATATATATATATACAACACATTATACATAGGCAGGTATATATATTATATATATATATATATATATATATATACATATAAACCTATAGACAGACAGACAGGGGAAGAACATGACTCCACAAACACATACTCATACCTGCCTGTAAACAACATAACTACTATTTCACACACAAAACCAAAATACTGCCGATTAAATTAAAAACCATGAAACAGCAAGACCACACCTACATACACACGCACACCAGCCTGCATACAACATAACCACAAACACACACATACAACACAAATAAAACAATTAGGCAATAAATGTCGAAAAAATTTGGCAATTTGTCTGGTGATATAAATAGATTGAAAAAGTTTTAAATGCAACAATGATTTGGGCCAGATTTAAAATTCTGAAATAATTATTATATGCATTTGCACAAACTGGATTTTAGAATTTATATACAATCGCCAGACTAAATTCAAATCTCTGCACACAAAAACAATCTATGTTTACGCTTAATTTATTAAAAAATATCTATGTATTTACTAACCCCTCTCCACATGTATATGATGTGAACAAGGACAATTTTTCCAGCAGAGGTTAGCCAGTTTGAATTCTTGTAGATTGCTTGAAAAAGCAAGATAAAAGAGCCCAGTCTACTCAAGTATATGCATTTACCAACCCCCCGCATAAGCAGGATGTGACACAAGGTCAATTTCTTCAGAATTCAGCAGAATTTAACAGTATTATCTGCGTTATTCGGACTATTGTCCCCATCTTCATTGTTATTTGTACAACGTTTCGGCGATATACCCTCCGGCCTTCTTCAGGTATTTCTTGTCGGACTCGGGAACCTTCTTTTCGAACTCGGGAACTTTCTTGTCGTATTCGGGAGCCATCACGGAACTTTGAACCTAACCCTTTATTTAGTCCACGGGGGTATCCTGTTCTCATTCCGCTAACCATAGCTGGGGTAGGAGTTGTGTTAATTAATTATTTTTCTAACTGCTTTAACTCAGGATTGAACTCGGGTTTCAGAGATAACTGTCATTTAGAACTGTCTTAACCTAACTGCCTTACCTACTCGGCCATGTGTCCAATTGGAGAAGGCCGGAGGGTATATCGGCCGAAACATTGTACAAATAACAATGAAGATGTGGACAATAGTCCGAATAACGCAGATAATACTAATCTTCAAGCCTCATCTCAAACATTCAGAGAAATAGAATTTAACAGGTTTGAATTCAGAGTTTTCCTTCTCCTAGACTGGTTGCCTTGGAGAATAGTTGGATTCACATCTTTCCCAAGAGTATTAGTGTTAGGTGAAATGCTACCAGCTTTGTGGTCTTTAAATATCTGGTGTCGTAGTCCAGCACATATGCAATGGTGATTCTGTTACATAATCTATGCATAGATTATTGTCAACCCCCTGTATTTCTGAAGGGATCGCCCCTTTTCAAATCACGGGCAGGACTTTCCATGGAATATTACAGAAAGCCAACGAAATACGTGAAGTCACGTGGGACCTGGTTGGCTCTCAGTTTCAGCTTGGACATCAGACAAAGAAGATATATCTGCTTTAGCTTGTGCTCACTGCACACGCGCATTGTGTTTAGTTAGAGAAATATGTTTAGTTAAGTAAATAAAGGTTTAAATAAATAATATGGTTTTTGTGGTTGATGAATGTCTTGGCAACAAGACTGACCTAAAGAAGAAATGAATCAAGGACGACCAACCAGCAAGAACAGAGAAATAGAAATCCAGATGCTAGAAGAAGAACGTACGATACCAAAGATGAGCAGAAGAATAATAGAAGGAAAGAAAGGGTATACAACAATTCTCCCATAGGAAATGGAATTGGTGGCCAGAGTTCAAATCCTGAATGGGCTGTTTACATTTCACTTTGTGTTAACGCTATTGGTAAAGGCGTGAACACATTATCTCCTCCTCCCCCCCCCCAGCTCTGGATAAATAGTAGAAAAGACTGGGTTCTTTAACTTTGGTTAGGCAACCATTATAAGATGTAGAAGTTATCCCCCTGATATTGTAGAAGCAATACGATACTCACCGCCACAGTGGGATTCCAACTACTATCAAGTTGGCAGACAAGGAAGCAAGCTGTAACTCAATACAGTGCTTGCATTGGCGGGAGCAAAATGCAAAATGATAGATATCTATCTAGCACCATATCCACACGGAGACCAGCAGCCAATCAGAACTCAAGGTATGGGATCACCCAGATGCAAGTATGGAATATCCATATGAATAAAAAAAAATCGTCGGGGTGGCCTAAAGTCGGTATCAGCCAGACAGCAAAGGAGTCTATCCCCTTTTCACTAGCACTAGACCAAGGAGATTATTTTAGTGCCTGAGGTGGAGCACCAAACCTACCATCAGCTCCTTACTTTACCGTACAGATCCCTGTGCTACTCATACGCTATAAATACCAACATCTAATTGAGTACAACTCAATATTTACGTAACACATAGGAGAAGAAAACTCTCAATTCAAACCTGTTGTACTTCGCTTAAAAATTTAATGCAATTACCTAGCCTTTAGGCATAAAATAACTCTAGACAGCTTCACATGCCATTAAAATCAATCATGGCAACTCCCAATACTTCTAAACATATGGGTGCTTGAAGGCAGTGCTGAGGGTCTACATGTCCTGGGAATGACATGAAACTCTATCTGATGGTGAGGTTCCAGTTCTGGAGGTTTGGGGAATGTAGAGCACCCCTTCAACACCATTGCTCCCTGGTCCACTCTGACCCGGAGTGGTAGTACCAGTTAGGGTCACATCTATGGGTTGAATAGAAAAATGTATTTATAAAAAAAATTGTATTATCCATTAAGAATTAATTTATTTCAAAACTTTATCATCATTAAATGACCCACTGAGGTTGATATGCCATAAAACAAAACAAAAAATCAATCAATCAATCAAAATAACCTTAGATGTGGCACAAGGCCAGAACTATAGAGCATCCCATCAGGAATCAACTCACTATTCACTAGCAATGGATCTGCAAGACTAGTTGGGTAACCATGATACCTTGTTGAGACGCCTTTAAAAAGATAAATAAAATAAACGTACAATGAATGCAATTCCCTAACCTATAAGCATAAATAACCTAAGACTGATTGACATGCTGTTAAAATCAATCAATCAATCAATCAAAATAACTATAGACGTGAGACACAAGGACAAAAGTATGGAGCATCCCCACTTTCACTAGCAATAGATCTGCAAGACTAATTGGCAACCATTGCACCTTGTTGAGACACCCTTAAAAAAATTAATGAAATAAGTGTACAATGAATACAATTCCCTAACCTCTAGGCATAAATAACCCTAGACAGGTTGACATGCCATTAAAATCAATCAATCAAGAAAAATAACCGTAGCTGGCAAAAAAAAAAAAAAAAAAAAAAAAAAAAAATCAAGGAAAAACCTTTTAAGAAAGAACTAAGCAAATCTAAATATGAATACGATTCCCTAACTTCCAGGCATAAAATAACCCTAGACAGGTTGACATGCCATTAAAATCAATCAATCAATCAGAATAACAATAGATGTGACACAAGGCCAGAAGTATGGAGCATCCAGTGATGATTAAACTCTATTCACCAGCAATGGATCAGCAAGACTAATTGGCTAACCACTACACCCTATTGAGACACTCTTTAAGAAAATAAATGAAATAAAATAAACATACAATGAACGCAATTCCCTAACCTCTTGGCATAAAATAATCCTAGACAGGTTGACATGCCATTAAAATCAATCAATCAATCAAAGTATCATTCTTTTTAATTTAATTTGTTCTCAATTATCTGGTGCATCTCATATTCTTTCCTATTGAAGGTAAAATTACAATAACATATTTTTTATTCCCTAACTTCTAGGCATAAAATAACCCTGGACAGGTTGACATGCCATTAAAATCAATCAATCAATAAGAATAACTATAGATAGTGGCCGGGTTAGCTCAGTCGGTAAAGCATTCGGCTAGAAACCACAAGGTTCCTAGTTGGATACCAGTCCCCGCCAACTCAGCGTATGAGTAGCACAGGGATCTGTGTGGTAAAGTAAGGAGCTGATGGTAGGTGTGGTGCTCTACCTCAGATGCTAAAAACAATCTCCTTGGTCTAGCGCTATAGAAAAGGGGATAGACACCCTCACTGACTGGCTCATACCGACCTTAGGCCACCCCGACGACTTTACTTTTTTACTTACTCACTGTTTCACTGACTGAACACAAACAGTGATTCTTGCTGGGGCTGCTTGATTTCTCTCCTTCTGTTATATGTTCATACCTTTACCAATAGCGTTAACACAAAGTGAAATCTTTACTGTGCGGTAAAGTAAGGAGCTGATGGTAGGTGCGGCGCTCCACCTCAGATGCTAAAAACAATCTCGTTGTTCTAGCGCTATTAAAAAAGGGATAGACACCCTCGCTGACTGGCTGATACCGACTTTAGGCCGCCCCGTCGACTTTACTTTACTTACTTTTATAGATGTGATACATTCACTATTCACCAGCAATGGATCAGCAAGACTATTGAAGGTAAAATCACGATAACATATTTTTTATTCCCTAACTTCTAGGCATAAAATAACCCCAGACAGGTTGACATGCCATTAAAATCAATCAACATACAATGAATGTGATTCCCTAACTTCTAGGTATAAAATAAACCTAAACAGGTTGACATGCCATTAAAATCTACCAACATACAATGAATGTGATTCCCTAACTTCTAGGCATAAAATAACCCTAAACAGGTTGACATGCCATTAAAATCAATCAACATACAATGAATGTGATTCCCTAACTTCTAGGGATAAAATAACCCCAGACAGGTTGACATGCCATTAAAATCAATCAACATACAATGAATGTGATTCCCTAACTTTTAGGTATAAAATAAACCTAGACAGGACATTATTAAATTACAACATACAATGAATGTGATTCCCTAACTTCTAGGTATAAAATAACCCCAGACAGGTTGACATGCCATTAAAATCAATCAACATACAATGAATGTGATTCCCTAACTTCTAGGTATAAAATAACCCAGACAGGTTGACATGCCATTAAAATCAATCAACATACAATGAATGTGATTCCCTAACTTCTAGGCATAAAATAACCCTAGACAGGTTGACATGCCATTAAAATCAATCAACATACAATGAATGTGATTCCCTAACTTCTAGGCATAAAATAACCCCAGACAGGTTGACATGCCATTAAAATCAATCAACATACAATGAATGTGATTCCCTAACTTCTAGGTATAAAATAAACCTAGACAGGTTGACATGCCATTAAAATCTACCAACATACAATGAATGTGATTCCCTAACTTCTAGGCATAAAATAACCCTAGACAGTTTGACATGCCATTAAAATCAATCAACATACAATGAATGTGATTCCCTAACTTCTAGGTATAAAATAAACCCCAGACAGGTTGACATGCCATTAAAATCAATCAACATACAATGAATGTGATTCCCTAACTTCTAGGTATACAATAACCCCAGACAGGTTGACATGCCATTAAAATCTACCAACATACAATGAATGTGATTCCCTAACTTCTAGGCATAAAATAACCCTAGACAGGTTGACATGCCATTAAAATCTACCAACATACAATGAATGTGATTCCCTAACCTCTAGGCATAAAATAACCCCAGACAGGTTGACATGCCATTAAAATCAATCAACATACAATGAATGTGATTCCCTAACTTCTAGGCATAAAATAACCCTAGACAGGTTGACATGCCGTTAAAATCAATCCACATACAATGAATGTGATTCCCTAACTTCTAGGCATAAAATAACCCTGGATAGGTTGACATGCCATTAAAATCAATCAATCAATAAGAATAACTATAGATGTGATACATTCACTATTCACCAGCAATGGATCAGCAAGACTATTGAAGGTAAAATCACGATAACATATTTTTTATTCTTATTTTTGTTTAATATTCAACATAAGAAATTATTGATTCAAATCCATAAAAAGCCAATGATAATCTCGTTCTTAAGCTCAAGATGAAAAAAAAAAAAAGAATAAATATAAATCATAACTAATACTGATACCAATAATACCAATTCCAGATGATACTAATACCAATAACTTCTTTCTCAAAACTAAATGGATGCTAGTATACGAAATATTCTTAAGAACTTCAAGATTCTTAAAAATCAATAAAATGTTACTTTCCTTTAGTAGATAAGCAAGTCTTTAATACAAAAATACTATTTTCAAACTTTAATCATAAATGAGATAAAAATTAAGACAGAATTTATAGAAATATTATTCAAATTTCTTATAAGAAAACTTATTGATTATTATTAATTTCTGACTAAACATGTAAATTTTAATTACTTTTTAAATTTTTTTATTCTGGAGTAATTTTTCATCAGCCTTGCTTACTTAAATATGCTGTACTAGTATATATATACATATACATATAAGTTATAAAACGCATAACCGTACTGTCTCTATTCACCCCTTATATTTGCTGTCAAAGTTCCTTAACTCTACTTTAAATAACTCATAACACTATGATAGTGTTATTTTTTTTTTTTTCACCAACCCCTCCGCACAAGCAGGATGCGACACAGGGTCAATTTCTTAAGCGGAGTTTAACAGGTTTGATTTCAGAGTTTTCCTTCTCCTAGACTGGTTACCTAGCCATGGTTAAAGAGTCCAGTCTGTCCTGCTATTTACCCATAGAGTGAAACAATAATTGTTTGCTATTTAGTTTAATAACACAAAATTCATATCAAAATATAAGGGCATCCAGTAGAAATCAAACTCATTGACAATGGTCTACTAATCATTGCAACACGCAACCGGTCGTTATACCAAGGGTAAAGAGCCCCTTCTGCCTTACTTTTTACCCATAAAAGTTGGCAGAGTGGCCTTTTTCTGGTATCAGCTGGACAACAAGGGAGTATCAAACCAATTGGATTTTTTTGCTAATAGGGTACTAACAGGACCTGTGAATATACCACAGTATGATAATCGAATTATTACAATGTTTGATATGTAATATTAACATTGACACTCAAAGGTGTTTGACACATTTCACACTGTGGTTGTTGTTCTTGTTTGAGTATATAGGAGTGTGTTAGTCTTGTGTGACCAATGCGTAATCGGGACGCAGTTGAGTTTCAACTGGAATTCAGGCAATGTGTAACCATTTGTGTTTTGACTGAATTTTTGAGATGAGGTAATTTGGATTATTTGGACTCAGGAATGAGATAAACTTGTTTGAGATTACAGACCATAATTGATGTTTCTTCCAGTGGTTATTCCACCCTGTCGGCTGGGGCGTTAGAATGTACCGACTGCACCTCTGCCGAGGGGTAAGAATCCCCCAAATGGGGCCACCTGTCAATGTTAATATTACATATCAAACATTGTAATAATTCGATTATCATACTGTGGTATATTCACAGGTCCTGCTAGTACCCTATTAGCAATGTTGAATAATCTATGGGTAGCATAGATTATTGGCAATACCCAGTAATTCTGTGGGGGTGAGAATACAAAGAGCCCAAATGGAAAGTTACAGACTGTTGGGAAACTTTGACCCCAGAGGTGGGAAAACCGCAAATCACGTGAAGTCATGTGAGATCTAGTTAGGTTCTCAGTTGCTACCAGGATGTGAAGCAAGAGAGACTTCTCTTGCTTTTGGTTGGGCTCCACGTGCGATGTTAGTTAGAAAAAGCAAGAATAAAAGTTTTAAAAAGGCATTGTTAGTTAATGTATGCCTTAGTTAGAAGACCGGCCAAGTAAGAAAATGAACCAAGAAGAAAACCCAGACAAGACAAGATAGAATCCAACATGGCAAGAAAGAATAGAAGACGACTAGAGATCACAAATGGCCAACGAAAAAAGTAACAAGTAAGTTATTAAATATCTGTCTACTTCTCCTCTCTCTCTCTATTAAAAGACTAGAGATCACAAATGGCCAAAGAAAGAAAGTAACAAGTAAGTTATGCATCTGTGTGTAAATATCTATCTGTCTACCTCTCTCCCTCTCTCTATTAAAAGACTAGAGATCACAAATGGCCAAAGAAAGAAAGTAACAAGTAAGTTATGCATCTGTGTGTAAATATCTATCTGTCTACCTCTCTCCCCTCTCTCTATTAAAAGACTAGAGATCACAAATGGCCAAAGAAAGAAAGTAACAAGTAAGTTATGCATCTGTGTGTAAATATCTATCTGTCTACCTCTCTCCCCTCTCTCTATTAAAAGACTAGAGATCACAAATGGCCAAAGAAAGAAAGTAACAAGTAAGTTATGCATCTGTGTGTAAATATCTATCTGTCTACCTCTCTCCTCTCTCTATTAAAAGACTAGAGATCACAAATGGCCAAAGAAAGAAAGTAACAAGTAAGTTATGCATCTGTGTAAATATCTATCTGTCTACCTCTCTCCCTCTCTCTATTAAAAGACTAGAGATCACAAATGGCCAAAGAAAGAAAGTAACAAGTAAGTTATGCATCTGTGTGTAAATATCTATCTGTCTACCTCTCTCCCCTCTCTATTAAAAGACTAGAGATCACAAATGGCCAAAGAAAGAAAGTAACAAGTAAGTTATGCATCTGTGTGTAAATATCTATCTGTCTACCTCTCTCCCCTCTCTCTATTAAAAGACTAGAGATCACAAATGGCCAAAGAAAGAAAGTAACAAGTAAGTTATGTATCTGTGTGTAAATATCTATCTGTCTACCTCTCTCCCCTCTCTCTATTAAAAGACTAGAGATCACAAATGGCCAAAGAAAGAAAGTAACAAGTAAGTTATGTATCTGTGTGTAAATATCTATCTGTCTACCTCTCTCCCTCTCTCTATTAAAAGACTAGAGATCACAAATGGCCAAAGAAAGAAAGTAACAAGTAAGTTATGTATCTGTGTGTAAATATCTATCTGTCTACCTCTCTCCCCTCTCTCTATTAAAAGACTAGAGATCACAAATGGCCAAAGAAAGAAAGTAACAAGTAAGTTATGTATCTGTGTGTAAATATCTATCTGTCTACCTCTCTCCCCTCTCTCTATTAAAAGACTAGAGATCACAAATGGCCAAAGAAAGAAAGTAACAAGTAAGTTATGTATCTGTGTGTAAATATCTATCTGTCTACCTCTCTCCCCTCTCTATTAAAAGACTAGAGATCACAAATGGCCAAAGAAAGAAAGTAACAAGTAAGTTATGTATCTGTGTGTAAATATCTATCTGTCTACCTCTCTCCCCTCTCTCTATTAAAAGACTAGAGATCACAAATGGCCAAAGAAAGAAAGTAACAAGTAAGTTATGTATCTGTGTGTAAATATCTATCTGTCTACCTCTCTCCCCTCTCTCTATTAAAAGACTAGAGATCACAAATGGCCAAAGAAAGAAAGTAACAAGTAAGTTATGTATCTGTGTGTAAATATCTATCTGTCTACCTCTCTCCCCTCTCTCTATTAAAAGACTAGAGATCACAAATGGCCAAAGAAAGAAAGTAACAAGTAAGTTATGTATCTGTGTGTAAATATCTATCTGTCTACCTCTCTCCCTCTCTCTATTAAAAGACTAGAGATCACAAATGGCCAAAGAAAGAAAGTAACAAGTAAGTTATGTATCTGTGTGTAAATATCTATCTGTCTACCTCTCTCCCCTCTCTCTATTAAAAGACTAGAGATCACAAATGGCCAAAGAAAGAAAGTAACAAGTAAGTTATGTATCTGTGTGTAAATATCTATCTGTCTACCTCTCTCCCTCTCTCTATTAAAAGACTAGAGATCACAAATGGCCAAAGAAAGAAGTAACAAGTAAGTTATGTATCTGTGTGTAAATATCTATCTGTCTACCTCTCTCCCCTCTCTCTATTAAAAGACTAGAGATCACAAATGGCCAAAGAAAGAAAGTAACAAGTAAGTTATGTATCTGTGTGTAAATATCTATCTGTCTACCTCTCTCCCTCTCTCTATTAAAAGACTAGAGATCACAAATGGCCAAAGAAAGAAAGTAACAAGTAAGTTATGTATCTGTGTGTAAATATCTATCTGTCTACCTCTCTCCCCTCTCTCTATTAAAAGACTAGAGATCACAAATGGCCAAAGAAAGAAAGTAACAAGTAAGTTATGCATCTGTGTGTAAATATCTATCTGTCTACCTCTCTCCCCTCTCTCTATTAAAAGACTAGAGATCACAAATGGCCAAAGAAAGTAACAAGTAAGTTATGCATCTGTGTGTAAATATCTATCTATCTACCTCTCTCCCTTCTCTCTATTAAAAGACTAGAGATCACAAATGGCCAAAGAAAGAAAGTAACAAGTAAGTTATGCATCTGTGTGTAAATATCTATCTGTCTACCTCTCTCCCCTCTCTCTATTAAAAGACTAGAGATCACAAATGGCCAAAGAAAGAAAGTAACAAGTAAGTTATGTATCTGTGTGTAAATATCTATCTGTCTACCTCTCTCCCCTCTCTCTATTAAAAGACTAGAGATCACAAATGGCCAAAGAAAGAAAGTAACAAGTAAGTTATGTATCTGTGTGTAAATATCTATCTGTCTACCTCTCTCCCCTCTCTCTATTAAAAGACTAGAGATCACAAATGGCCAAAGAAAGAAAGTAACAAGTAAGTTATGCATCTGTGTGTAAATATCTATCTGTCTACCTCTCTCCCCTCTCTCTATTAAAAGACTAGAGATCACAAATGGCCAAAGAAAGAAAGTAACAAGTAAGTTATGCATCTGTGTGTAAATATCTATCTACCTCTCTCCCTCTCTCTATTAAAAGACTAGAGATCACAAATGGCCAAAGAAAGAAAGTAACAAGTAAGTTATGCATCTGTGTGTAAATATCTATCTGTCTACCTCTCTCCCCTCTCTCTATTAAAAGACTAGAGATCACAAATGGCCAAAGAAAGAAAGTAACAAGTAAGTTATGCATCTGTGTGTAAATATCTATCTATCTACCTCTCTCCCTCTCTCTATTAAAAGACTAGAGATCACAAATGGCCAAAGAAGAAAGTAACAAGTAAGTTATGCATCTGTGTGTAAATATTCTATCTGTCTACTCTTCCCCTCTCTATTAAGACTAGGATCAACAAATGGCCAAAGAAAGAAAGTAACGAAGTTTATCCATCTGTGTGTAAATATATTTATTACTCTCTCCCCCTCTGTCTATAAAAGGACTAGAGATCACAACTGACCAAAGAAAGAAAGAACAAGTAAGTTATGTTCTGTGTGTCAAATATCTAATGCTATTACCTTCTCCCATCTCTCTATTAAAAGACTAGAGATCACAAATGGCCAAAGAAAGAAAGTAACAAGTAAGTATGCATCTGTGTGAAATATCTATCTGTCTACTTCTCCTCCTCTCTCATTAAAAGACTAGAGATCAACAATGGCCAAGAAAGAAAGTAACAAGTAAGTTATGCATCTGTGTAAATATCTATTGTCTACTTCTCTCCCTCTCTCTATAAAGACTACGAGATCAAAATGGCCAAAGAAAGAAGTAACAGTAAGTTTATGCATGTGTGTAATATCTATCTGTACCTCTTCTCACCTCTCTCTATAAAGACTAGAGATCAAAATGGCCAAAGAAAGAAAGTAACAAGTAAGTTATGATCTGTGTGTAAATATCTATCTGTCTACCTCTCTCCCCTCTCTCTATTAAAGACTAGAGATCACAAAATGGCCAAAAAAGAAGTAACAAGTAAGTTTTGCATCTGTGTGTAAATATCTATCTGTCTACTTCTCTCCCTCTCTCTATTAAAAGACTAGAGATCACAAAGGCCAAAGAGAAAGTAACAATAAGTTATGTATCTGTGTGTAATATCTATCTTCTACTCTCTCCCTCTCTCTATTAAAAGACTAGAGATCACAAATGCCAAAGAAAGAAAGTAACAAGTAAGTTATGTATCTGTGTGTCAATATCTATCTTCTACCTCTCTCCCTCTCTCTATTAAAAGACTAGAGATCACAAATGGCCAAAGAAGAAAGTAACAAGTAAGTTATGATCTGTGTGTAAATATCTATCTGTCTACCTCTCTCTCCCTCTCTATTAAAAGACTGAGATCACTAAATGGCCAAAGAAAGAAGTAACAAGTAAGTTATGCATCTGTGTGTAAATATCTATCTGTCTACTCTCTCCCCTCTCTCTATAAAAAACTAGAGATCACAAATGGCCAAAGAAAGAAAGTAACAAGTAAGTTATGATCTGTGTGTAAATATCTATCGTCTACTCTCTCCTCTCTCTACATTAAAGACTAGAGATCAACAAATGGCCAAAGAAAGAAAGTAACAAGTAAGTTTATGTATCTGTGTGTAATATCTATCTATCTACCTCTCTCCCCCTCTCTCTATTAAAGACTAGAGATCACAAAGCAAAGAAAGAAAGTAACAAGTAAGTTATGTATCTGTGTGTAATATCTATCTGTCTACTCTCTCCCTCCTCTCATTAAAAGACTAGAGATCACAAATGGCCAAAGAAAGAAAGTAACAAGTAAGTTATGCATCTGTGTGGTAAATATCTATCTGTCTACTTCTCTCCCTCTCTCTATTAAAAGACTAGAGATCACAAATGGCCAAAGAAAGAGTAACAAGTAAGTTTATGTTCTGTGTGTAATATCTATCTTTCTACCTCTCTCCCTCTCTCTATTAAAAGACTAGAGATCACAAATGCCAAAGAAAGAAAGTAACAAGTAAGTTATGTATCTGTGTGTATATCTATCTGTCCTACTCTCTCTCCTCTCTCTATTAAAAGACTAGAGATCACAAATGGCCAAAGAAGAAAGTAACAAGTAATTATGATCTGTGTGTAAATATCTATCTGTCTACTCTCCCCTCTCTCTATTAAAAGACTAGAGATCACAAATGGCAAAGAAAGAAAGTAAACAAGTAAGTTATGATCTGTGTGTAAATATCTATCTGTCTACCTCTCTCCCTCTCTCTATTAAAAGACTAGAGATCACAAATGGCCAAAGAAAGAAAGTAACAAGTAAGTTATGATCTGTGTGTAAATATCTATCTGTCTACTCTCTCCCCTCTCTCTATTAAAAGACTAGAGATCACAAATGGCCAAAGAAAGAAAGTAACAAGTAAGTTATGCATCTGTGTGTAAATATCTATCTGTCTACCTCTCTCCCCCTCTCTCTATTAAAAGACTAGAGATCACAAATGGCCAAAGAAAGAAAGTAACAAGTAAGTTATGCATCTGTGTGTAAATATCTATTGTCTACTTCTTCCCCTCTCTCTATTAAAAGACTAGAGATCACAAATGGCCAAAGAAAGAAAAGTAACAAGTAAGTTATGATCTGTGTGTAATATCTTCTTCACCTCTCTCCCCCTCTCTATTAAAAGACTAGAGATCACAAATGCCAAAGAAGAAAGTAACAAGTAAGTTATGTATCTGTGTGTAAATATCTATCTTCTACCTCTCTCCCCTCTCTCTATTAAAAGACTAGAGATCACAAATGGCCAAAGAAAGAAGTAACAAGTAAGTTATGCATCTGTGTGTAAATATCTATCTGTCTACTCTCTCCCCTCTCTCTATAAAAGACTAGAGATCACAAATGGCAAAGAAAGAAAGTAAAAGTAAGTTATGCATCTGTGTGTAAATATCTATCTGATCTACCTCTCTCCCTCTCTCTATTAAAAGACTAGAGATCAAAATGGGCCAAAGAAAGAAAGTAACAAGTAAGTTATGCATCTGTGTAAATATCTTTCTGTCTACTCTCTCCCTCTCTCTATTAAAAGACTAGAGATCACAAATGGCAAAGAAAGAAAGTAACAAGTTAAGTTATGCATCTGTGTAAATATCTATCTGTCTACCTCTCTCCCCTCTCCTCTATTAAAAGACTAGAGATCACAAATGGCCAAAGAAAGAAAGTAACAAGTAAGTTATGCATCTGTGTGTAAATATCTATCTGTCTACTCTCTTCCCCTCTCTCTATTAAAAGACTAGAGATAACAAATGGCAAAGAAAGAAAGTAACAAGTAAGTTATGCATCTGTGTGTAAATATCTATCTGTCTACCTCTCTCCCCTCTCTCTATTAAAAGACTAGAGATCACAAATGCCAAAGAAAGAAAGTAAAAGTAAGTTATGCATCTGTGTGTAAATATCTATCTGTCTACCTCTCTCCCCTCTCTCTATTAAAAGACTAGAGATCACAAATGGCCAAAGAAAGAAAGTAACAAGTAAGTTATGTATCTGTGTGTAATATCTATCTTCTACCTCTCTCCCTCTCTCTATTAAAAGACTAGAGATCACAAATGCCAAAGAAAGAAAGTAACAAGTAAGTTATGTATCTGTGTGTAATATCTATCTTCTACCTCTCTCCCTCTCTCTATTAAAAGACTAGAGATCACAATGCCAAAGAAAGAAAGTAACAAGTAAGTTATGATCTGTGTGTAAATATCTATCTGTCTACTCTCTCCCCTCTCTCTATTAAAAGACTAGAGATCACAAATGCAAAGAAAGAAAGTAACAAGTAAGGTTATGTATCTGTGTGTATATCTATCTTCTACTACTCTCTCCCCTCTCTCTATTAAAAGACTAGAGATCACAAATGGCAAAGAAAGAAAGTAACAAGTAAGTTATGTAATCTGTGTGTAAATCTTATCTTCTACCTCTCTCCCTCTCTCTAATTAAAAGACTAGAGATCACAAATGCCAAAGAAAGAAAGTAACAAGTAAGTTATGCATCTGTGTGTAAATATCTATCTGTCTACCTCTCTCCCTCTCTCCTATTAAAGACTAGAGATCACAAATGCCAAAGAAAGAAAGTAACAAGTAAGTTATGATCTGTGTGTAATTATCTATCTATCTACCTCTCTCCCCTCTCTCTATTAAAAGACTAGAGATCACAAATGCCAAAGAAAGAAAGTAACAAGTAAGTTATGTATTCTGTGTGTAATATCTATCTGTCTACCTCTCTCCCTCTCTCTATTAAAAGACTAGAGATCACAAATGGCCAAAGAAAGAAAGTAACAAGTAAGTTATGTCATCTGTGTGTAAATATCTATCTGTCTACCTCTCTCCCTCTCTCTATTAAAAGACTAGAGATCCAAATGGCCAAAGAAAGAAAGTAACAAGTAAGTTATGCATCTGTGTGTAAATATCTATCTGTCTACCTCTCCCCTCTCTCTATTAAAAGACTAGAGATCACAAATGGCCAAAGAAAGAAAGTAACAAGTAAGTTATGTATCTGTGTGTAATATCTATCTTCTACCCTTTCCCCTCTCTCTATTAAAAGACTAGAGATCACAATGCGCAAAGAAAGAAAGTAACAAGTAAGTTATTATCTGTGTGTAATATCTATCTTCTACCTCTCTCCCTCTCTCTATTAAAAGACTAGAGATAAAATGGCCAAAGAAAGAAAGTACAAGTAAGTTATGTATCTGTGTGTATATCTATCTATTCCCTCTCTCCCCTCTCTCTATTAAAAGACTAGAGATCACAAATGGCCAAAGAAAGAAAGTAACAAGTAAGTTTATGTAATCTGTGTGTAATATCTATCTGCTCTACCTCTCTCCCCTCTCTCTATTAAAGACTAGAGATCAAATGGCCAAAGAAAGAAAGTAACAAGTAAGTTATGTTCTGTGTGTAATATCTATCTATCTACCTCTCTCCCCTCTCTCTATTAAAGACTAGAGATCACAAATGCCAAAGAAAGAAAGTAACAAGTAAGTTATGTACTGTGTGTATAATCATCTATCTGTCTACCTCTCTCCCCTCTCTCTATTTAAAAGACTAGAGATCACAATGGCAAAGAAAGAAGTAACAAGTAAGTTATGTATCTGTGTGTAATATCTATCTTCTACCTCTCTCCCTCTCTCTATTAAAAGACTAGAGATCACAAAATGGCAAAGAAAGAAAAGTAACAAGTAAGTTATGTATCTGTGTGTAATATCTATCTGTCTACCTCTTCCCCTCTCTCTATTAAAAAGACTAGAGATCACAAATGGCCAAAGAAGAAAGTAACAAGTAAGTTATGTAATCTGTGTGTAATATCTATCTATCTACCTCTCTTCCTCTCTCTTATTAAAGACTAGAGATCACAAATGGCCAAAGAAAGAAAGTAACAAGTAAGTTATGTATCTGTGTGTAATATCTATCTGTCTACCTCTCTCCCCTCTCTCTATTAAAAGACTAGAGATCACAAAATGGCCAAAGAAAGAAGTAACAAGTAAGTTATGTATCTTGTGTGTAATATCTATCTTCTACTCTCTCTCCCCTCTCTCTATTAAAAGACTAGAAGATCACAAATGGCCAAAGAAAGAAAGTAAACAAGTAAGTTATGTATCTGTGTGTAATATCTATCTGTCTACCTCTCTCCCCTCTCTCTATTAAGACTAGAGATCACAAATGGCCAAAGAAAGAAAGTAACAAGTAAGTTATGCATCTGTTGTGTAAATATCTCTGTCTACCTCTCTCCCCTCTTCTATTAAAAGACTAGAGATCACAAATGGCCAAAGAAAGAAGTAAACAAGTAAGTTATGTATCCGTGTGTAATATCTATCTATTACCTTCTCTCCCCTCTCCTATTAAAAGACTAGAGATCACAAATGGCCAAAGAAAGAAAGTAACAAGTAAGTTATGTATCTGTGTGTATATCTATCTGTCTACCTCTCTCTCCTCTCTCTATAAAAAGACTAGAGATCAAAATGGCAAAGAAAGAAAGTAACAAGTAAGTTATGTATTGTGTGTAATACTATCTGTCTACCTCTCTCCCCTCTCTATTAAAAGACTAGAGATCAAAGGCAAAGAAAGAAGTAACAAGTAAGTTATGTATCTGTGTGTAATATTATCTGTCTACCTCTCTCCTCTCCTCTATTAAAAGACTAAGAGATCACAAATGCCAAAGAAAGAAAGTACAAGTAAGTTATGTATCTGTGTGTATATCTATCTTCTACCTCTCTCCCTCTCTCTATTAAAAGACTAGAGATCACAAATGGCCAAAGAAAGAAAGTAACAAGTAAGTTTGTATCTGTGTGTAATATCTATCTGTCTACCTCTCTCCCCTCTCTCTATTAAAAGACTAGAGATCACAAATGGCCAAAGAAAGAAAGTAACAAGTAAGTTATGTATCTGTGTGTAATATCTATCTGTCTACCTCTCTCCCTCTCTCTATTAAAAGACTAGAGATCACAAATGGCCAAAGAAAGAAAGAAACAAGTAAGTTATTATCTGTGTGTAATATCTATCTGTCTACCTCTCTCCCTCTCTCTATTAAAGACTAGAGATCACAAATGGCCAAAGAAAGAAAGTAAAAGTAAGTTATGTATCTGTGTGTAATATCTATCTGTCTACTCTCTCCCCTCTCTCTATTAAAAGACTAGAGATCAACAATGGCAGAAAGAAAGTACAAGTAAGTTATGTATCTGTGTGTCAATCACTAATCTGTCTACCTTCTCCCCTTCTCTCTATTAAACAGACTAGAGATCAAAATGGCAAGAAAAAAGTAAAAAGTAAGTTATGTATCTGTGTGTAATATCTTCTGTCTACCTCTCTCCCCTCTATCTATAAAGACTAGAGATCACAAAATGGCCAAAGAAAGAAAGTAACAAGTAGTTATGCTATCTGTGTGTAACTATCTATCTGTCTACCTCTCTCCCTCTCTCTATTAAAAGACTAGAGATCACAAATGGCCAAAGAAAGAAGTAACAAGTAAGTTATGTATTGTGTGTAATATCTATCTGTCTACCTCTCTCCCCTCTCTCTATTAAAGACTAGAGATCAAAATGGCCAAAGAAAGAAAGTAACAAGTAAGTTTGTATCTGTGTGTCAATATCTATCTTGTCTAACCTCTCTCCCCTCTTCTATTAAAACTAGAGATCACAAATGGCAAAGAAAGAAGTACAAGTAAGTTAATGTATTGTGTGGTAATATCTATATCTGTCTACCTTTCTCCCCTCTCTCTATTAAAAGACTAGAGATCATAAATGGCAAAAAAGAAAGTAACAAGTAAGTTATGTATCATGTGTGTAATATCTATCATGTCTACCTCTCTCCCTCTCTCTATTAAAAGACTAAGATCAGAACAATGGCCAAAGAAAGAAAGTAACAAGTAAGTTATTGTATCTGTGTGTATATCTATCTATCTACCTCTCTCCCTCTCTCTATTAAAAGACTAGAGATCACAAATGGCCAAAGAAAGAAAGTAACAAGTAAGTTATGTATCTGTGTGTATATCTATCTGTCTACCTCTCTCCCCTCTCTCTATTAAAGATAGAGATCACAATGGCCAAAGAAAGAAAGTAACAGTAAGTTATGTATCTGTGTGTAATATCTATCTGTCTACTCTCTCCCTCTCTCTATTAAAAGACTAGGATCACAAATGGCCAAAGAAAGAAAGTAACAAGTAAGTTATGTATCGTGTGTGTAAATATCTATCTGTCTACTCTCTCCCCTCTCTCTATTAAAAGACTAGAGAATACAATGGCCAAAAAAGAAAGTAACAAGTAAGTTATGTATCTGTGTGTAATATCTATCTGTCTACTCTCTTCCCTCTCTCTATTAAAAGACTAGAGATACAAATGGCCAAAGAAAGAAAGTAACAGTAAGTTATGTATCTGTGTGTAATTCTATCTATCTACCTCTCTCCCTCTCTCTATTAAAAGACTAGAGATCAAAATGGCAAAGAAAGAAAGTAACAAGTAAGTTTGTATCTGTGTGTAATATCTATCTGTCTACCTCTCTCCCCTCTCTCTATTAAAAGACTAGAGATCACAAATGGCCAAGAAAGAAAGTAACAAGTAAGTTATGTATCTGTGTGTAATATCTATCTGTCTACCTCTCTCCCTCTCTCTATTAAAAACTAGGATCAAAATGGCCAAAGAAAGAAAGTAACAAGTAAGTTATGTATCTGTGTGTAATATTATCTGTCTACCTCTCTCCTCCTCTTCTATTAAAGACTAGAGATAAAATGGCCAAGAAGAAAGTAACAAGTAAGTTATTGTATCTGTGTGTAAATATCTATCTCTATCTCTCTCCCTCTTATTAAAAACTAGAGACAAATGGCAAGAAAAGAAAGTAAACAAGTAGTTTATGTATCTGTGTGTAATATCTATCTAGTCTACCTCTCTCCCCTCTCTCTATTAAAAGACTAGAGATCACAAATGCCAAAGAAAGAAAGTAACAAGTAAGTTAATGTATCTGTGTGTAATATCTTTCTGTCTACCTTCTCCCCTCTCTCTATTAAAAAGACTAGAGATCACAAATGCCAAAGAGAAGAAAGTATCAAAGTAAGTTATGTATCTGTGTGTAAATATCTATCTTCTACCTCTCTCCCCTCTCTCTATTAAAAGACTAGAGATCACAAATGCCAAAAAAAGAATGTAACAAGTAAGTTATTCATTGTTGCTAAATACTTCTCTCTCTCCCTCTCTTCTCTCTCTCCTCTTCTCTCTATTGTTTTTATATACCCACAACATTGGGTATAGTATATAACATCTGTAATTGTTACACAGAGAGCTGTCTTTGCTATATCAGAATGGTGCTGTTCTGGATAGAAACTGTAGTGGAGCGCATAACCACCATCAGCTCTAACTGATGGCTTCAAGCTGTGTTGCTCATGCGCTGAATAGGTAAGAGTTGGTAATCAAACTTGAATTTTGTAGTTAACAGTGTGATGCTCTATCGAATCGGAGCTAACTGGTAGATCCAGTTTTACAATCATAGCTTGGAACCACGTGTACGGTGCGCATTTGCTTGTTAAATCTTTTTTAAAACTAATGAACTGTAATTGTTAGTATTAATTGTGTATTCGGACTATTGTCCCCATCTTTGTTAATTGGACACATGGTGGTGGATAAGGTAGTTTAGTTAAACAATTCTAAGTGACAGTTATTCTGATTCAGGTTCAATCCTAAGTATAAGGAAGTAAGCATGAAAATATTAACACAACTCCAACCGCTATGGTTAGTGGATGAGAACAGGAAGCCTTCATGGATGAATAAAGGGTTAGGTTCAAAGTTCTGTGATGGCTCCTGATTACGACAGAGAAGGTTCCCGACTACGCACAGAAGGTTCCCGAGTCGAAAGAAAAAAGCTGAGAAAGGCGGAGGGCATAATCGGCTGAAACGTTTGTACAAATACAATTACAGTTTTCTCTGAATGTTTGAGATGAGGCTGATGATTAGGATTTATCTGCGTTATTCGGATATTGTCCCCATCTTCATTTGTTATTGTACAACGTTTCAGCCGATATGCCCCTCCGGCCTTCTTCAGCTTTTCTTTTCGGGATCGGGAAACTTTTGTGGGTAGTCGGGAACTTCTTGTCCGTAAATCCAGAAAGCCATCACAGAAACTTTGAACCTAACCCTTTATTCAGTCCATGAAGGTTGGTGCCTGTTCCATTCCCCTAACCATAGATGGGTTAGGAGTTGTGTTAATTATTTTTCTATGTTACTTCCTATACTTAGGATTGAACCTGAATCAGAGATAACTGTCACTTAGAATTGTCTTAACCTACTACCTTATGCCACAGGCCATGTGTCCAATTAGACAAAGATGGGGACACTAGTCCGAATAACACAGATAATACTAACAATTAACAGATTCATTGTTTTAAAAAAAGATTTTAACAGCAATGCGCACCGTACACTGTCCAAGCTATGAATTGATACTGATTACCAGTTTAGCTCCATTGATGAGCATCCACCTTTGTACTCACACAATTCAAGGTTGATACCAACTCTTACCTATAGCGCATGAGGCAACACAGCTTGAATCCATGCAGTTAGGAGCTGACTGTTGGTATGGGCGCTCCACTCAGTTTCTATCCAGAACAGCAATTCTGATATAGCAAAGAACCAGCTCTCTGTGTAAAATTACGAATGTTATATACTATACCCATGTTGTGGGTATATAAACAATAGAGAGAGAGAGGAGAGAGAAGAGAGAGAGGAGAGGGAGGAGAGATATTTAGACAATGGATAATTACTGTTACTTCTTTTTGGTCATTGTGGATCTCTAGTCTTTTAATAGAGAGAGGGGAGAGAGGTTAGAACAGATAGATATTGACACATCAGATACATACTTACTTGTTACTTCTTCTTTGGTCATTTGTGTCTCCAGTCTTTTAATAGAGAGAGGGAGAGAGGTAGACAGATTAGATATTGACACACGATACATAACTTACTTGTTACTTTCCTTTCTTTGTCATTTTGTGATCTCTAGTCTTTTAATAGAGATGAGGGGAGAGAGGTTAGACAGATAGATATTGACACACAGATACATAACTTACTTGGTTACTTTCTTTCTTGGCCATTTTGACCCTAGTTTTTAATAGAGAGAGGGAGAGAGGTAGATAGATTTGATATTGACAACACAGATACATTAATTACTTGTTATTTCTTCTTTGGCCATTTGTGACCTCTAGTCTTAATAGAGAGAGGGGAGAGAGGTAGACAGATAGATATTGACACACAGATACATAACTTACTTGTTTACTTTTCTTCTTTGCCATTTGTGATCTCTAGTCTTTTAATAGAGAGAGGGAGAGAGTGTAGACCAGATAGATATTAAAACACGATACATAACTCCTTGTTACTTTCTTTCTTGGCCATTTTGTGATTCTAGTCTTTAATAGAGAGAGGGAGAGAGGTAGACAGATAGATATTGACACACAGATCATAACTTACTTGTTACTTTCTTTTTGGCATTTGTGAAACTCTAGTCTTTTAATAGAGAGAGGGAGAGAGGTAGAAGATAGATATTGACACAACAGATACATAAATTACTTGTTAGCTTTCTTCTTTGGCCATTTGTGATCTCCTAGTCTTTTAATAGAGAGAGGGGAGAGAGGTAGACAGATAGATATTGACACACGATACATAACTGTACTTGTTACTTTCTTTTTTGGCCATTTGTGATCTCTAGTCTTTTTAATAGAGACCGAGGGGAGAGAGGTAGCCAGATAGATATTGACACACAGATACATAACTTACTTGTTACTTTCTTTCTTGCATTTGTGATCTCTAGTCTTTTAATGAGGAGAGGGGACGAGAGGTAGACAGATAGATATTGACAACACAGATACATAACTTACTTGTTATTTCTTTCTTTGGCATTGTGATCTCTAGTCTTTTAATAGAGCGGGGGAGAGAGGTAGACAGATAGATATTGAACACACAGATCATACTTCTTGTTCACTTTCTTCTTTGCCATTTGTTGATCTCTAGTCTTTTAATAGAGAGGGGGAGAGAGGTAATAGATAGATATTGACACAACAGATACATAACTTATCTGTTACTTTCTTTCCTTTGGCCATTTGTGATCTCTAGTCTTTAATAGAGAGAGGGGAGAGAGGTAGACAGATAGATATTGACACACAGATACATAACTTACTTGTTACTTCTTTTTTGGGCCATTTGTGATCTCTAGTCTTTTATAGAGAGAGGGGAGAGAGGTAGACAGATAATATTGACACACAGATACATAACTACTTGTTACTTTCTTTCTTGGCCATTTGTGATCTCTAGTCTTTTAAGAGAGAGGGAGAGAGGTAGACAGAAAGATATTGCACACGATACATAACTTACTTGTTATTTCTTCTTTGCCATTTGTGATCTCTAGTCTTTTTAATAGAGAGAGGGGAAGAGAGGTAGAGCAGATAGATATTGACACACAGAAACATAACTTTACTTGTTACTTCTTTCTTTTGGCCATTTTGTGATCTCTGAGTCTTTAAAATGAGGAGAGGGGAGAGAGGTAGATAGATGATATTCGCACCACGAGATACATAACTTACTTGTAACCTTTTTTCTTTGCTAACTATAAGGTGTGATCTCTATCTTTTAATAGAGAGAGGGGAGAAGAGTAGACAGATAGATATTGACACAAGATACCATAACTTCTTGTTACTTTCCTTTCTTTGGCCATTTGTGATCTCTAGTCTTTTAATAGAGAGAGGGGAGAGAGGTAGACAGATAGATATTGACACACAGATTACATAACTACTCTGTTCTTTCTTTCTTGGCCATTTTGTGATCTCTAGTCTTTTATAGAGAGAGGGGAGAGAGGTAGACAGATAGATATTGACACACAGATACATAACATTACTTGTTACTTTTCTTTCTTGGCCATTTGTGATCTCTAGTCTTTTAAATTAGAGAGAAGGGGAGAGAGGTAGATAGATAGATAATTGACAAACAGATACATAACTTACTTGTTATTTCTTTCTTGTGGCATTTGTGATCTCTAGTCTTTAATAGAGAGAGGGAGAGAGGTAGACAGATAGATATTGACACACTAGTACATAACTACTTTGTTACTTTTTCTTTGGCCATTTGTGATCATCTAGTCTTTTTAATAGAGAGAGGGGAGAGAGGTAGACAGATAGATATTGAACACAGATTCTAACTTACTTGTTAGCTTTCTTTTCTTTGGCCATTGTGATCTCTAGTCTTTATAGAGAGAGGGGAGAGAGGTAGATAGATAGATTATTGACACACAGAATAACATAACTTACTTGTTATTTCCTTTCTTTGGCCATTTGTGATCTCTAGTCTTTTAATATGAGAGAGGGGAGAGAGTAGACAGATGATATTGACACACAGATACATAATTTACTTGTTAACTTTTCCTTTCTTTGGCATTTGTGATCTCTAGTCTTTTAATGAGAGAGGGAAGAGAGGTAGACAGATAGATATTGCATTACACAGAACATAACTTACTTGTTACTTTCTTTCTTGGCCATTTGTGATCTCAGTCTTTTAATAGAGAGAGGGGAGAGAGGTAGAGCAGATAGATATTGACACACAGATACATAAACTTACTTGTTACTTTCCTTTCTTTGGCCATTTTGACTCTAGTCTTTTAATAGAGAGAGGGGAGAGAGGTAGAAAGATAGATTTGACACACGGATACCATAACTTACTTGTTACCTTCTTTCTTTGGCCATTTGTGATCTCTAGTCTTTTAATAGAAGAGAAGGGGAGAGAGGTAGACCAGATAGATATTTACACCACAGATGCATAACTTACTGTTTACTTTCTTCTTGGCCATTTGTGATCTCTAGTCTTTTAATAGAATGAGAGGGGAGAGAGGTAGACCAGATAGATACTTGAACACAGATACATAACTTACTTTTACTTTCTTTCTTGGCCATTTGTGATCTCTAGTCTTTTAATAGAGAGAGGGGAAGAGGTAGATAGATAGATATTGACAACCAGATACATAATTACTTGTTTAACTTTTCGTTCTTTGGCCATGTTGTNGAAGAGATAGTCTCAATCTAGTAGAGCAGATTTAAGAGACAGAACACATCAAACAAACATTCAGATTCCATTTCACTTCGAGACAGTCTAACTCATGACGGTCTAACTCATAATAAAAAATAATTATACAACTGTCAGAATTCGATCGGACTATGTGGAGCTTACACATACGTCTGCACTTTACCACTAAAATAAAAAATATCAAAATCCAAGCCACCTGAGAAATATTTAACAGGCAGAACAAATCAACAAAGTCAGATTCCATTTCACTTCAAGACAGTACTAAACAATATCCACGGCTGATAACATCAACTTTAGTGACCATCAGCCTATCATTGAAGAAACAGATGTCTGAGACTTAACTTCGAGCAAACGATTCGACTTGCTGATTACAAAAACAAACTTCAACCTTCTAAGTCAACGACAGTTTTCATGTTTACTACTGGGTACTATCTACCACTTTTCTATCAAACAAACTCCACTTGAACTTTGCTATTTTTACCTACAAAATTTGACTTTCATATTTATGTCGTGAACACATGAAGCTTTACCCCCAAAATATAATATCAAAATCAGAGCCGATTTAAGAGACAGAACACACCACCAGACATTCAGATACAATTTCACTTCGAAACAGTGGTAAATGATGTCCACAGCCGATGACAACTTTAGTGACCACCAGCTTTTCAATTGAAGAAACCAATGTTCATGTAAACGTTTACTACTGTGGAATATCTACCATCATCTCGGCACTGCGATCAACAACAGGAATTCATTTCTCAGGTCGTAAAACCACCAAAAACTTTTTTTCTATTTGTCCACTTTTCTATCGAACACATTTCAATTGAACTTTTGCTTTTTACTTACAAATTTTAAATTCATATTCCTGTCGTGAACATTACACATTTCTTTTGATTTATACAAATTTATTCTCAGAATAAATTTATTTGTTATTTATTAAATATATATATTTACCAACCCCTCCGGACAAGCAGGATGCGACACAAGGTCAATTTCTTAAGCGGAGTTTAACAGGTTTGAATTCAGATTTTCCTTCTCCTAGACTGGTTACCTAGCCATGGTTAAAGAGTCCAGTCTGCCCTGATATTTACACATAGCTGGAGGGAGAATTGGATTCATACCTTTCCCAAGGGTATTAGCGCCATGTGAAATGCCAACAGTTCCGTCCAGAAATTGAACTCGTGTTGACGAGTCCATTTCCTACGACTCTAACCGTCATTTTAAATATTATTTGTGAAGTCAGAACACACAACACCGGCCCTCTACAATATACAAACCCAAAGAATATACTTCACTCCAACATATTATTATTATTATTATTATCATTATCGTATATTAGGATGTATCAAAAATATATTTATTTTTTTTAAGTTGAGGAAGCAGATAATATCTTTTTAAAATAATTTTTTTTAGACCAGTTACAATAGTTAACAGAAGAAATAAGAGGCATTACTTTTGGAGCAATTCATGTAAACTGAAAGAATAAGATCAATAAAAAGATAAGTAGAAAAAAAAGCCCCCCCGCCACCACAACATCTGTTTGGAATTACTTACGTGTTGGGTTCCAGTGTTGTGAGATCAATAGTTGCCGATCCCATAGAGTCATCGTGCATCCCACGATCATAGTCAAAGACTTTCACATACAGTGGCTTTAACACATCTTCGATTGGAATGGTAAATTTTTCCTCCCATCGAGGGTTTAGGTCTTTGTAGATAATTCGACTCTTGTGGTAGAGCTTCCCATCAATTTTAAATTTAACATATGGATCACTGGTTCCTGGAAAAAAAGACGAGAAGAAAAAAAACAGATAATTAGTGACATTTCAAAATGGTAAATTCTAATTCAATGTTATTTGTTGAGATCAAGTGGTGCTAAATTTTTTAGACTTTTAAACCACTTCATGCAATCCTTCATCTCTCAAATCCCCCCAAGGTATATATATATATATAAGGAAGAATGAATAAAGAAAAGAAAGAAATAGAATGGATAATAAAAGATGAATTTAATCAATATCACTTACACTTGTGTTTCGGTCAGTTCATCTGTGTGAAAATATTTTGGACACAGAGAAGATTCGACCTTCATCTGAGTGAAATTTTATTTTGAATGATTTCAAAATTATTGTGTGTGCAAAATATTTTCACACAGATGAACTGACCGAAACACATGTGTAAGTGATATTGATTAAATTCATCTTTTATTATCCATTCTGTTCTTTCTTTTCTTTATTCATTCTTCCTCATATTGTCGGATTCATTTCCAATTTCCATTTTTTACATACACCACACATATATATATATATATATATATATATATAATCAATAGTAATGGTATTATGGATGATTTGGAATCATAACATAAAGTTTCATAGGTATGCAATCCTCAAATGAGTCAAATGGTTGAGATCTTAAAAACCCTTTTTAAGATCTCAACCATTTGACTCATCTGAGGATTTCATAACCATGAAACTTAAAGTTATGAGTCCAAATCATCCATAATACCATTACTATTGATTATAAATCTGCTCTGCTTTATTAGCATTGAGCACCTTTTCATGCCAATACTTTTCTCATTTATTCTCTATTCATTCTATATTTTATATATATGTGTTTACAATTCACATAGCACTAAATTTTTTTAGACTATTAAGCTTCTTCATGCAATCCTTCATCCCTCAAATATGTTTACAATTCACATAGCACTAATATATATATATATATATATATATATATATATATATATATATATATATTTGGGAGAATATGTGCTTAATTGAAGTCGTACCTAATTTTGAAAATTAATTAATTGATAATTAATGAATTAGGCGGGCATACCTATTCCAATGTAAGGCTAAACAAATCAAGAAAAATCAATCTCTGTATGTACATTTCAGCCTATTAGGCCTCATCAGCAGAGCTATAGACAGTCTATAGCATAACATAAGCTCCTTACTTTACCGCACAGATCCCTGTGCTACTCATTACGCTGAGTTGGCGAGGGTCAGTATCGAACAAGGAACCTTGTGGTTTCTAGCCGAACGCTCTACTGACTGAGCTAATCCAAAAAACAGAGAAATGCAAAGAGTGGAGTATCTGTTTGCTGTCATTTGGCATGGTGGTAAGAGCAATCAACCTGTTTTTAGTTACAAATATCAGATTTTGACCTCTGCCATATTTATCACACACACACAATCCACCCCCACCCCGACACTCGGCATTTATCAACTGACCAGATCGATATTAATGGTATAGATTTTGTTTTGAAAAGTGATAGTTAGAATACATATTTTGAAAATCATGCAGGTATCCCCTCCCCCATGAATATCACGAATGAGATGCTTTTTGAGTGTAACGAAAAAAAAAAAAAAAAGTATTGGATGGAAAAAGTGAATTTCAAATGCTTTATTTATTATTTGTATTTTTGACCAAAAATAAATTATAAAATTTCTGAAACATTTAATCTTATTTCCATTTCTTAAAAAATGTCTGGCTGAAACTACAAAAATAAAACAATTAAAAACAAAATATATATATATATATATATATATATACAATAAACAAAAATATATATATATATATATATATATATATATACAATTAAAAACAATATTTAACTTTTGTTTTTTTTTTCAAAACTAAATATTTTCAGAAGTAAAATTCCATCTTCAGAGTTATTGAAAGTTGAAAGTATTGAAATTACTAGGTGATTTTTTTTTATAGTACTTATCCCACGGGGATATTGTAATCTTCTGTTGTTTAAGAAGTTGATGAACGCCGTATATTTGAAAATTTTTTCCGTGATGTTAAATATTTAGTTTTGAAAAAAAAAAAAAAGAAAGTTAAATAAATTCAACACATATTGCATTGTAAATTGCCTTCAAAAAATCTTTATATTACACATACACACAATGCTTCAATGATACTATAAAGAAACAAACTTTATTTTAAAAACAATATATATATATATATATATATATAAAAGGAAGTTTGGTATGTACGTATCGACTTATAACTCCAAAAAGAGAGGTGACACAGATTAGAAATATTGCATACACCTTAATATCCTTCTAACTAAGAAACACACCAAATTTGCTTATTTTTCTGATTAATATCAAGACATAAAAAGCAAAAGAATTGTCACAGTGATAATCATAAGAAATAATTTATCAGTCAAGAGTGGTTCCCCTTTGTTTATGTTGGAGTTATAGGAAATAACCAGTTATGTAAGATATGGTGGAGGGGATGTAGGTTGTATTTTTATTCTATTTATTTATTTTTGCTTTCTTATCTCATTAGAAAATATTTCACTGAATTTAATGTATTTCCATATCGAGCATTCTGTTCATTAAAACCACTTGCATCAATGATAAAACTGTTGATATTGCATATCACTTCCTTTTAAAAAGTATTATTATTGCATAATTGATAAATGGGGATTAATATGCACTAATTTCTGTTGTAACATTTTCACAACAAGCACATCGAGCGATAGGTACTGCTATCCAATGGTGAGCAATATGAGATTTTAAAAATGTATACTTAAATTTAGTTGGAATCTCAGTATTTTTAGTTATATATTTTGGACCATATGATCTTAAGTCACCCCTTTTTGATCTCGATTCAGAAGGGCATGTCTTTCATTAAAACCGTCAATATCCGGTTGTTTTTAATAGACAATTTTTTAAAATTATAAAACTAACCCCTAACAAAAAACTATTATAAGAAATATTGTTATAGGTGATACACCCTATAAGACTAATGGAATGCGCCGACAGGTTACTATAAATAACAGGGATAATTGTGGCTTAACAGTAAGCCAATGCGAGCAAGCCAAGACTCTATTGTCGGACGTAATTTCTACATCTCTCTATTGTATTTGTCTACTTTCTGTTAATACATTTTTCTACATTTGTTACCCATCGTTTTGTTCTTATTTGACCCTTAAAACCTCACAACAAATATATATATAAGAAATATACAAAATACTGAACATGGTTCAAGAATTCGGGTTGATAAATATGGGTGAGATCAAAGATTGATTTCACAGATAATCATTTATTATTCTTTATTTCCCAGAATTACAAGATAAAATAGTTTTATGTGGAATTCTTGAATCATAAGAAATATGAAGACCTACGTGAACAATGCGTCAGAAACGGATGGATAACAGATGTATTTCCCATTCAAGTCGGATGTCGGGGATTTATTACCAACTCAACCTCAGCATATTTGTCTAAACTTGAACTTTCTCCACTAGACAAGAGGAAATACTTAAAAAAGATTCAGGAGAAAGCTCTAACCGCATCAGCGGGGATATGGCAGTCCTATATTGTGACATCAAACCGACAAAGTCTGGTGGTATCGTGAGATACTGCTGGGGCGCTCTGGGTTAGTGGTAATGATGCTTCGGCCCTGAAACCATGCCTGAACACAGAGTCATCATCTGATGAAGGCTTTGTTGGTTGCAATGCTACTGTGTAAATAGCAGTCATTGTATGAAGATTATACAAAATACTGAACATGGTTCAAGAATTCGGGTTGATAAATATGGGTGAGGTCAAAGATTGATTTCACAGATAATCATTTATTATTCTTTATTTCCCAGAATTACAAGATAAAATAGTTTTATGTGGAATTCTTGAACCATATGACCTTAAGGCACCCCTTTTTGATCTCGATTCAGAAAGACATGTTTTTCATTTACACCGTCAATATCTGGCTGTTTTTAACAGATGATTTTTAGAGTTTTGTTTTTTAAATCATAAAACTAACCCCTAACCCCTAACCCTAACTCCTAACCCTAACAAACAACTGAATATTGACGGTGTAAATGAAAAACATGTCCTTCTGAATCGAGATCAAAAAGGGGTGTGCCTAAAGGACATATGGACCAAGAATTCCACATAAAATTATTTTATCTTATTGTAATTCTTGGAAATAAAGAATAATGAATGATTATCTATGAAATCAGTTTTTGACCTCATCCATATTTATCAACGCTCACTTCTGACACTAAGGCATTTATCAACTCCTTGAATAGTTTTATCACCCCCCAGGGGATGATATCAATTATTTTGGTGAGATCTGGTTTAAATTTTGCTTTGAAAAATGATGTAGTCACGTTAGCAATGCTACTCGACCATGTCCATGTTTGTGTCCAGATCCGAGCATCGATCCATGAGATCCTGCATGACTAACATATGCTAGCAACATATTGAAGGCTAGTTCATGAAGCTATTGTTAATGAGTTCAATTCTCAATTATATCCCTCTATTATTATAGCCTTGTGTCAGTCTAGGCAACCCGCATACATTTTTTTAAAGTAATGTTTTCAAATATTTGATCTTAATGGATTAGGTCTTTTATTGAAAAAATATCATGTAACCATAACAAAGACTTTCAGAGGTGTGCACACAGACACTTATAGAGACAGAGACATTCACACACACACACACACATGCAGAGGAATTCACACATATACTCACAGAGACACACAACCACAGACACAGAGACAAACACATACTCATACAGACACTCACACACCTGCATGCACACATAAACACTTACACAGAGAGGCATTCACAAACACACACACACACATGCACTCACACACAGAGAGGCATTCACAAACACACACACACATGCACTCACACACAGAGAGGCATTCACAAACACACACACACATGCACTCACACACAGAGAGCATTCACAACACACACACACATGCACTCACACACAGAGAGGCATTCACAAACACACACACACATGCACTCACACACAGAGAGGCATTCACAAAACACACACACACATGCACTCACACACAGAGAGGCATTCACAAACACACACACACATGCACTCACACACAGAGAGGCATTCACAAACACACACACACATGCACTCACACACAGAGAGGCATTCACAAACACACACACACATGCACTCACACACAGAGAGGCATTCACAAACACACACACACATGCACTCACACACAGAGAGGCATTCACAAACACACACACACATGCACTCACACACAGAGAGGCATTCACAACACACACACACATGCACTCACACAGAGAGGCATCACTCACACACAGAGAGGCATTCTCACACACACACACATAGACTCATACACATACAACCACAGACAGGGTGCAGCATATGTCCTGTGACAAACTTGCAAACAAATTTAAATTGCGTGTGTAAGAAATGGAGTACGTGTGTCATATTAACAACGTTTGTTAAGGAATTGGCCAGTTGAATGGAGACAAATGAAGACAAACGAAGACAACTTTCATTGACAACAAGAATATTTATATATATATATATATATATATATAATAAAGGGGCCGGGTTAGCTCAGTCGGTAGAGCGTTTGGCTAGAAACTACAAGGTTCCTAGTTCGATACCGGTCCTCGCCAACTCAGCGTATGAGTAGCACAGGGATCTGTGCGGTAAAGTAAGGAGCTGATGGTAGGTGTGGCGCTCCACCTCAGATGCCAAAACAATCTCCTTGGTCTAGCGCTATTGAAAAGGGGATAGACTCCCTTGCTGACTGGCTGATACCGACTTTAGGCTGCCCCGATGACTTTACTTACTTTTACTTATATATATATATATATATATATATATATATATGTGAAGAGATGGAAGTGAATCCGACGGTATGTAGTATATTAAGAAAATTGAAAATACATAGGTTTAAATAAGTTGAGTGGTAAGTTTATTGGCCGATGCTGCAGTGTTTCAATCTATTAATTAGATCATCTTCAGGGCATTTGTTGGTATGAGGAAGGTGATAAAAAATTTTTTATCACAGAATAACAAGAAAAGCAAGCGATAGTCCTTGTTTATCAATCTGTTCAAAATTTGAAATCTGAAGAAAGGACGCTGAAAAGTGGATGGTTTGAAATGTGACGTCAAATTTTCTCTTTTATGGTGTGAGTATGAGAGTATGTGTGTGAGTGTGCGTATCGAAAAAAGGCATTGTGCATTTTTAGGTGTTTTGTGTGTGTGGTTGCGCGTGTGTGTATAAATCTTTTGTGATAAAGGACATCGAAACAAACCTCAAGGTTTTGTGTCTGTGTATGTGTGTGTGTGTGTATAAATATATATATATATATATATATATATATAGAGAAGAGAGAGAAGAGAGAGAGAGAGGAGAGAGAGAGAATAATAAGGAAAGGTTTTAGAAAAGAGTGACAAAAGTCTAGTAGAGAATAAGGCCAGAAAGAAGGGGAAAGAGGAGAGTAAGTATGAGGCGATTAAGATAGATACCGTAAATCCTCAAGTATAATCCGCACTTTTTTTCCCCAAAATTTAAAGGTCAAAATCCCTAGTGCATACTATATAAGGGGTTAAAAATAAAAAATATTTTCTAAGCAATGTCTGAGTCTCTATTTGCTGTCTGGCAATGTTTATTCAGACGCATTTTTCAGAGGTACAGCCCTCTAAAAATCCCCTGGGTATTATACTCAAGGGCGGACTATATTCGAGGATTTACGGTAGATAGATAGAAAAAGAAAAAGAGAGAGAATAAGAAGGAAAGGTTTAAGAAAATAATAATGAAAATCTGTAGGAGAGTAAGGGGAAAAAGGAGAGTTAGTATGAAGAGACTAAGATAGATAGATAGATAGATATAGAGAGAGAGAATAAGAAGGAAAGGTTTAAGAAAATAGTAATGAAAATCTGGAGGAGAGTAAGGCCAAAAAGAAGGGGGAAAGGGAGAGTAAGTATGAAGAGACTAAGATAGATAGATAGATTGGATATTGCTGCACTTTGTGAAATGAAATGCAATAAAATTGTCACAGTGAAGTGGTGCACAAATTCTGCTGTCTAATTCCTTAACCAAAATGAAGAGAATCTGGTGAAGAACTCTGAGATGTTTTGCAAAATGGAGAAATGCCATAGGAATTCAACTAAAAATGTCACATACAAATATTTGGATTATTTAGATTATTAACCTCATCTTGATTGTTATTTACACAATGTTTCAGCCGATGTGCTCTACGGCATATTAAAAGCAACCCTAAGCATAATTTTACATTGAAATCAATTAGAATAAAGTAAAAATAAGTATAATCTTTTTTGTGTTATTTAATTTCATTAGTCTTTCTAATTTGATATTCAATTATATTGAAACTTAAATACTTGTGCCCAGAGGGTGCATATATAAAATAAGACATAATTAACAGGTCAGTTTAGCGGCAGTTACAATGATAGGCTAGGTACAAGTCCTGTCAGTTGACCGTATCTGAGTAAACATGTACCAACCAGATTCTTCAACTTTACAGATTAGACTCAGGAGAATATTTTTTAAAGTTATTTTTTGTTAAAAAAAATCCAGGTCTGATATGCCACCAAATGTGGTAGTTTATTGGATCTGCTGTTAGCTTGAAACTGATGATCAATTCTCCAGACAGCACCTCCTCACTATGTAAAATCAAAGGTATACCAGCTATGAACTTTGCAGTAAAGGAAAAGGAAATTTAATACCTTGTGTATTATATTAAAACCTACATACTTGTGCCAAGGGGGCACATATTTTTGCTAGTCTATTAATAATGGAGATTTGCTTCCTTTTTTGTCTGTAACAAAAACGATGTCACTGATTACGTCACATTACCTAAAACGTCATAACGTAGAATAAATACACTCAAAATTTGAGCATGCAATGTTAGACAGTCCTCATTGTTTTTTTAAACAAGTTTTAATAAATACATACCTGGTATTATCTACCTATATATAGTTTGTTTTATTTTAATATATATTTAAAGTTATCAGAACTAAGTTTCCATTTCAATTCTTTTATTTCTTTACTCCTTTAATAACTTATTTTATTTTTTACTCCTTTAATAAATTTGATGATTTTACTTTACTTATGATACAAACTCTTTGATATTAAATTTTCAACTCCCATCCCCTCAGGCAATATTTATTTTACGTCGCCCAGAGGGCGTTTTTTATTTTGCTAGTATTTATAATTGAACTTTGATGACATTTCATTGAACAGATTTGTTCAAGCATTTCACTCAACAAAACTTGTGAATGACAATCGATTAAGATTGGATATTGCTGCACTTTATGAAATACAACACAATAATTTTGTCATGGTGAAGTAGTGCACATGAAAAGTTCAGCTGGCCAATTCCTTAACAAAACAAGGAGCATCTGGCATAGAACTCTTAGATGTTTTGCAAAAAGGAGAAATGCCATAGGGGTTGAAACTAAAAATGACACATACAAATATGTACAAATATAGTAGGAAGCGCGTGGTGTAATGGTTAAAGTCATGGGAAATGGAATCGTTGCCCCGAGTTCAAATCCTGGACGTGGTAATTGCATTTCACTTAGTGCTAATACCCTTGGGAAAGGTATGAATCCTACTCTCCCTCCAGCTATGGGTAAATAGCAGGGCAGACTGGGTTCTTTAACCATGGCTAGGTAACCAGTCTAGGAGAAGGAAAACTCTAAATTCAAACCTGTTGAACTCCGCTTAAGAAATTGACCTTGTGTCACATCCTGCTCGTGCAGAGGGGTTGGTAAATAGACATACAAATATGTACGAGGGAGAGTAAAAATTATCTGTATTTTCACCATCATCATGTCAACTTAGTAGTATGGATATCCATGACAATCTCTCACCAACCATCTCTATCATTCAATGCTCTCAGCAGGTCTTCTGCACAGCATCCAAAATCAGTGCAGAGTTGGTCAATGTAGGTTTTTACAGGATGGCCCACACGGGCTTACTTATGTGCTGGTTTCCACAGATAACATATGTGACAATACCCGGTCTGTACTTGAGCACCTTCATTGCACAAGGTCTATGACCCCAATGTTGTAATATTCTGTGCTGGCAGTTCAAAAGGCACGAGTCAGAGACAGGTTCACAAAGATTAAAAAAACAAAACACAAAGTCTGATAACAGAACACTGATGGAAGAGGAAGTTGTGACACTTTGTGCAGTTTGTGGTGAAGTAGTATGCACTTAGGTCTATGTCGTTTTAACTCTAAGTCGGTTTACTGGCTTCACTGATATGGGTCCCTGGCTATTTTCTATCTCTGCTGTTACTCAGACGACACTAACACCCCGACTGCCGATTTGAAACTAACTCAAGGGCTGGAGCTTGCCTGAATATATGTAAATTCCACCCCTATACATCCCCATGGATTCAACCACCCAGATGCTTGGTACTTAATTTTAATCTCAGACTTTTGTTTGTGATTTCCCTTAAAATTAAAGCAATTACTTTTTTTTTCAGTCTGAACGTCCCCACTATTCAGACCATTAATTCCCTCAAAAGAGATTTTCTCATAAAAACAGTTTTTTTTTCTCTTAAACATAGATACCTAAGATATTATCCCTAACTAGCTTAACTTCAGGGTGGCCGTTCAATTCTCTTAAACTTTACTGCCCAATCTTTTGTGTCCTTAAAAGACAACCACCCACCCATATACATATGCCTGGGTTTAACACATTCTATTTTTATTTATTTTTCTGACCATCTTCTCACTTAACCATAGTGTCACACATATCTTTATTATTGTCACACTGCATTTCTGCATATGCATGCTTATAGATGGCACTGTTGAGATCATATGATCACATGTCACACCAGTACTATTACTTACCAGCTCGATTGTACCATTGTTGTAGAATAATCATATTAGTTCCAATTACCATCGAATTGGTAAGACAAGGCAACAAGTAGTCGTAATTGAATATGAATCTATATTGCTGCAATCCTACTGCAGAATTCCAGGGTATTTATGAAGCCTCATAACATCAGAGAAACCAAGCAGGACTCAGGGAATGGAATCACCCAAATACATGAATGGACTATTCTTGATTTCCATAAATACTGTCTTGGGCACTGGTTGAGTTGTGCTTAGCCAGTTCAAACCAACAGTATACTGCCTTCAGTAGCTGTTAGTATGGCCACACCACTCTGTTACTTCTACTAATATATCCCTTCCCGGGACATATCACAGTCTCTCTCTCTCATATATGTAAGTAAAGTCGTTGGGGCGGCCTAAAGTCAGTATCAGCCAGTCAGCGAGGGAGTCTATCCCCTTTTCAATAGCGCTAGACCAAGGAGATTTTTTTTGGCATCTGAGGTGGAGCGCCACACCTACCATCAGCTCCTCACTTTACCATACAGATCCCTGTGCTACTCATATGCTGAGTTGGCGAGGACCAGTATCGAACTAGGAACCTTGTGGTTTTCCCAAGCACTCAGGTTAATATTGAGGTATTTTAAGGACAATTTGAAAGCCTCAATATTAACCTGAGTGCTTGGGAAAATCTACCATCAAATCGGAAAGAATGGCATAAGAGATGTTTCGCTAGACTAAAGAGCTTTGAAGAAAATAGACTGAAGCATCGAGATCAGCTACACCTAAGTTTAAAACAAAAACATTTGACTCCTGCCTTAGAACATTTTATTTGCCAGTGTGGCTTCATAGCTCGCAGCAAGGCTGGGATGCTATCACACTCGAGGAAACACAAAATGTCTTCTTGATAGCATGCACAACATGGGAGGACACAAATCACTCACTGCTGACCCTCTTCTATCGTTCACGAGAGGAGAGTCCACCATATATATATATATATATATATATACGTGTGTGTGTGTGAGTCTGTGTGTGTATGTGCATTCTTGATCAAGGGGGTAATAAAAACTTTTTAAAATCTTTAAATGTTAAACAATTACCAAAAATCAGGTAATATGATTGGCTAGTGTCAGCCATAAATACAGAGCAATGTAGAGGTACAACACCTAATACTACGCTTACTACTACTACTATAACATCGCACCAGTACTACTACCTGCTCAATTGTACCATGCTGTTACTGTGGCCACACCACTCTGTTACTTCTACTAATATATCCCTTCCCTGGACATATCACAGTCTCTCTCTCTCTCTCTCTCAAATATATATATATTACACACCAGTCACTATGCATAGATGTTGAAATATTTAAATGAACTCAGATCAAATCTACTGACTAAAGCCAGGGGCTTGCCCTAAATTATCTTTCAAAGTATTGACTATTCATCATCGACCAATTCTTTGGCATTTTATCAATCTACTAACGCTTACCTTGGACACTAGGCTTAGAGCAATACAAAGCTAGTCTAGCAACCCACTGTTAATGAGTTTGATTCTCAGAGAGTGCCCCATATTTCTGGCCTTATGCCAAAAGAAGCTATTCTTAGTGAATGACTACTAACACTTAACTTATCTCAAAGACCATTCAGAATTTACACTATTTCTTTGATTATTGTTTGCATATAAATACGGTCTGCCAAGAGATGATGTCTTCTGCTGACATAAATTTTAATGAGCTTCACCTGCCTGACATCAGGAGTTTAACCACAATATATGCAACGCTGGGTAGCCACTTCTAATAAACTATAAAATTCCAGACAATAAAATAAATCAATACACCAGGGTTTTCCCCCTGTCTACCCAGGAGATGCTGGGTAGTTGCTTCTAGGTTCGGTTTGGTTTGTTTTGTTTACACCATATCAACCTCAGTGGGTCATTTAATGCCGATAAATTTTTGAAATAAAGTCATTCTTAATGGATACTCAATTTCTTTTTATAAACAAATTTGTCTATTTAACCCATAGATGGGACCCTAACAGGTACTACCACTCAGGGTCAGAGTAGACCAAGGAGCAATGTTGATGAAGGGGGGCTCCACATTCCCCAAACCTCAGAAAACTGGAATCTCACCATTAGATAGAGTTTAACATCATTCCCAGGACATGTAGACCCTCAGCTACCGCCTTCTAGCACTCATATGATAAAAAGAGTTGGGGCCTGCCATGAGGGCAATAGGGTTGGGGCAATCATAGGGGTGCTAGGGCTTGACGTGACCAGCTAATTGATCAGAGGGGGCCTCTCCGACCACCCGTCTAGGTCAAGAAAAGGCCAAAGTAGAGTATTGCAAGTCATGGTCTGCTCAACCACTTGGGTTCTATCCATAAGCATCATGGGTCGCCACCCACGGCTAATAGGTGGCTCCATTGGGGGAGTCTTACCCCTCTGCAGAGGTGCAGTCGGTGTATCCTAGGCCCAAGCTGACAGGGCGGTCACTTTTAGTTACCTTATAAATTGTCTTTTCGTTCAAATACTTATGAGTGGAAAAGCAGAAAATCGTTTTTTTTACTAACATAAGGAGATGATTTTGTTCACGACTTGTTCAAGATCACAGGCAGCATTCTTGAACAAGTCGTGGAAACAACACCTGACAAGGAAGCAGCTGTATGGCCACCTGCCCCCTATCTCACAAACCATCTGGTTAAGATGGACAAGACATGCTGGACACTGTTGGAGAAGCAAGGACAAACTCATAAGCGATGTTCTCCTGTGGAAGCCAACACACGGATATGCTAACGTGGGCCGCCCAGCAAGGACCTACATTGACCAGCTTTGCAAGGATACTGGATGCTGCGCAGAGGACCTCCCAGGGACAATGAATGATAGAGAAGGTTGGCGAGAGATTGTCATGGATATATGTGCGAATTGTGCGACATGATGATGATGATGATGGTGGTGGTTTTTTATAACGGGAAATTAAAAGCTTTATTTATTGTTTTTAATTGACCTCAGGCAGAACAACTACCCCCACCCCCCAAAAATCAACTATTTACATTTTTGGATTAAATGAAAAATCGCCCCTTTGACAAATTTTACATTCGAAATATTCAAAGCTATTTCCTGCTGAGAATTCTTGGAGATACCTTGGATTTTTTGCAAGTTAAGGAATTGCTTCAAGGTCTTTTATAGAAATGGTTGCTGTTGATAATGGCAGCAATATTTATGAAGACGCTTCTTCCTATTTATAAAAAAAAAAATGGTTTTCTTTTAATTTTGGATGGCATCAAATATAAATGCTTCATAATCTGTAACCCTATAAAACATGAATCATTTAGTTCCTTTGTTGTCAGCTTGATCACTTCTTCTCCTTTTCATTCTCTTTTTTCTTCTTCTCCTTTTCATTCTCTTTTTTCTTCTTCTCCTTCTATCTCTTTTTTCTTGTTTTTGTTCTTTCTTGTTCTTTAATTTACTTTTTATTTTGTGTTTTATTTTATGTTTCTTGATAATTGACTATATAAATGCCATTAAATATTTACATACACACACAAACATATATATATATATATATATATATACACACACAAACATACATACATACACAAACATATATATATATATGTATACACACATATACATACACAAACATATATATATATGTATACATACATATACATACACAAACATATATATATATGTATACATACATAAACATACACAAACATATATATATATATATGTATATATATATATATATATAATATACATATAATACATAAACATACATATATATATATATATACACACACACACACACAACACATACATACACATACATAAACATACATATATATATATATATCACACACACACACATACATACACAAAAATATATATGTATATACACACACACACATACATACACAAACATAATATATATGTATACACACAACACACATACATACACAAACATATATATATGTATACACACACACACATACATACACAAACATATATATATGTATACATACATAAACATATATATATATATATATACACACATACATAAACATATACATATGTATAAACACATATACATACACAAACATATATATATATATGTATATATATATACACACATAGATAAGTAATCAGTAAGTGTGTGTGTTCAGAAAAGCTGCCTCATCTCTGAAGCCCTATATAACATTTACTTCTTTTGTTGTCATGTTCATATTCAGTAAGAAACTGACAGCTAAGGGGTCTATTTTTATTAAGCGTTATTGAAGGAATAGGCCAACTAGGTATAATGTGAATGCATTGATAATGATTTTATTATAAAAATGCATTGAAAATCAGGAAGAAAGGGATTGTCAATGGTCAGGATTTTTTGCAAGCATTACTAATAAAATAGGGCAATTATATGCAAAGTAAATTGGCAGAGTTGCCTATTTTCAGTATCAGCCAGACAGCTAAGGGGTCTATCCCCTTTTTATTAGCAATAGACCAGGGAGATTGTTTTGTTGAGGTGGGGCACCACACTTACTGTCAGTTTTCCATCTTACTGTCACTTTACCATACCGATTAGATAATTCAATCTGTGATACTCATGTGCTAAGTGGGCTGGGGCCAGTATTGGGTGCTCTTCCAATATGTGATCTACAAAGGTTTTGATCTACTATTGATCTAGTATTCATGGCATGTGATCTACTAGGGAAAAAAAGGGTTAGGGTTTAGGGTTAGTTTAATGGGAAAATAATGGGTAGTTAATGGGTAGATCCCATATTGGATTAGAAACCATTCGGTAGATCACATATTGGAAGAGCATCCAGTATTGAATCCAGAACCTTGCGATTCCTAGGCATGTGCCCTACCATGTTAACACCTTTGATATATTATCAGTAATTTTAAATCATAGATATTAGGAAAATATTTTGTATTTTACATTTCAGCTCATAACATAATTTTAAATCTTTTTATTTATAATTGAATTATGTTGATATCATACATAATTTTAATCTTAATTATAAAGTTACAACAATTTGAAAATGACTATTCTGACACATGAGTTACCCATGAAAATATATTATCTTTTTCTAATGATAGAATAATGTCATCTCTATTTTGGGATTAAAGGAAAGGCTTTTTTTTAAAGAAATGTTGATCTACATGCATTTGAAGTTATATATTTTTAAATATTATTATAATAAAATTTTAAAAATGAAGTTTATTGAAAATGAGGAGGAAAGGGATTGTCAGTGGTCAGGAATGAATACCTACAATCCTGACAGTATAAAGCTATTAGGACAGAGCTGTATTTTTAAATGAGAAAAGTGTGATGCTAAAAGCTCTGCATTCAGATTCTATTTAGAGAATTCCGCTTAGAGCAAACATGATCAATACATTTGTGTCTATAAATAGAGAGAGAGAGAGAGAAAGAGAGAGAGAGAACACTGGCTTTCTTGGTGAAACTTCAGAGTACAATGCTAAAAAGCCAAATGATAGACCATTGACTGACAAATTGGAATCAAGTCAAATAAAACTCCTCAAAGATTTCCCTGTCGGATCCCGATTTCAAGAAAATTAATCTGGGTGACCTACCTATAATCAATGATACATGGAACGGAAGGATGTTCCTTAACTGGATGAACCTGGCACACATCAAAATATCAATGATTCAAATTTAGATTTCGCAATGTTTTGTTATGTACGAGTGTTGTTTTTCTGAGCCGAATTATTTTGTTTTTGTTTATCTAAAGTATTTTTATACATTGATGACGGGTACTTTTGCGAAAGTTGAAATCAATATATACATATATATATATATATATATATATATATATATATATTCTAGACATTATATATATATATATATATATATATATAACATGTCTAGAAATATATATATATATGAGAAGTAAACAAACAGACGATGTGTTTTGATATGGCTTTTTTCTAAACAAAACAAAAAATATGGGAAGGGCCTGCTGGTGTAATGGTTGAAGTCAATGATACAGTTTATATGTATGTGTATGTGTGTGGGTGTGTGTGTGTGTGTGTGTGTGTGTGTGTGTAGATAAATAAATAAATATTTTAGTTTATATTTATTTACATGGGAACAAGTCTGCTACTGTTGGTTTCTTGCTATGTAAGCTTAATTTTTTAAATGGATCAATCATCAGGTAGCGTAACATATATGTTTGTATATGTATATATATTAGTATTAATAATGATAATATACTTTGCTATATTTAAAAAGTAAAGAGTGCTCAATATCATTGGTAGAGCATGACTGATCATTGACTCTGTATCAACGAGGGTCAGCAAAAAAGTATTCTTATGAAATGTAACTAAATCAAGTTTATTTTTCAACATAGTGTAAAATAATCATACTAAGTTCCAATTACCGTCGAATTGGTAAGACAAGGCAACATAACTTAATACAGATCTAACCTTGTTGCAATCCTACTGCAGAATGCCAGAGTATTTATAAAGCCTCATAACATTATAGAAACCAAGCAGCCAATCAGGACTCAAGGAATGGAATCACCCAAATACATGAATGACTATTCTTGAGTTCCATAAGTAGCAGCTGTTTTGGGCACTAGTTCAGTTGAGCTTAGCCAGTTTCTGTTGTCCAAACCAACAGTATACTGACTGACTGACCACAAGATGGCACTGTGAACAGGATACGAACCTGTGAGGGAATAACCCATTGAATTTCAATTCCAATAGGTCATTCCCTCACAGGACTGATTGACTGGCCTCATCACATACCCCCCACTGTGATCCACACACTTTTTCCCTTGTTATACCAGTACTTGGATCCCATTGGTCAAAAAAGTCAATACCAGATATGACATCATCATATGAACTTTTCAGCCCACACAAATACGTTATCCTAACATACAGATATATATATATATATATATATACTCAATAATCAATATTGAGCATTCATTTATAAATATAGCAAACTATATATATATATATATATATAGTTTGCTATATTTATGTTCATTATTATTAACAGCACAATTTTAAAAATACATTTAAAAAATACATTATATTAATTTGCACATAACATACGTAACCAAGAATACCAAACACAAATACGCATATTTATACACACACACGCGCGTGGAGACAATTATATCATCACAGCCTTCATATATTCCCACGCGCACACGCATGACATCACATACATACGCACAAACAAAAATACGCACAGACGCGCGTGGACACAATCATATCATCACAGCCTTCACGCATTTCCATGCAAACACGCATGACATCATACACATACGCACAAACAAAAATACGCACACGTAGAAGAAAAAAAACATTCCGCATCACGTAAACACGCAAACACGAGAATACAGTTAAAAAAAACGCACACATTTGACCATTTACACAATTTCTGTCATTTTTAAAGGAACTTTTCGTATTACCCGATGAATGCTTTAAGCAAGAAACCGCTGGTTGTAATATCGTTCCCGTAATTAAATAAATAAAAGCAAAAACTTTTATTTGTTTTGATTTCTCATTGAACTATATAATATATATATATATTATAGAGAGAGAGAGAGAGAGATAGATATAGATAAATGAATGAATAAATGGATACCTTGGTACAGATATTATGTTAAGGTAATCCTGAGTGGTATGGATCCCAAGAGAGCTTGACTTACGTACCAAGGTATCCATTTATTATTTACTTATTTATAATACACTGTATATGTAAAAATATATATGCAAATCTTTATATGTACATTTGAGTTCTCAATTTTGGTTGAATGCCATCAAGGAAACACTTGATATCATCCATATATCAATATATATACACAAGTCACGCGCAAATGACATGCAAGGATTGAAAAAAATAACACAGCGTTCAACCGTTATTACACAGCCATTATAATAGAAAAGTTGCAGAAACACAACCTATCAAATATCGGACATATTCTGCCAAAATAATAACTCAATGCCTGAAGAAGACAACAGATCAGAAACACGTATCGCATATGTAAGATAAAAAGAATTAAAAAGTTTTTTTCTGAGAACATAAAAAATTTTGCGGACCTTCTTCTTTTTTTATAAGATATTAAATTTTCTCCCGTTGGAACCAGAACAACATTTTTTATATATACACATATATAGTTGTAGAAAAAAGGTTTTGTCTCTACCACAGTTTCAGTGTTCAAGGTACAACTTCTTCAGGAGAACTAAAATATCATAGGTTGCTACATTTTATTTCAGTGTTCAAGGTACACCTTCTTCAGAACTAAAATATCATAGGTTGCTACATTTTATTTCAGTGTTCAAGGTACACCTTCTTCAGAACTAAAATATCATAGGTTGCTACTTTTTATATATACTTGTCAGCATATGAATTATTTTTATTACTCTTTCTGTCTTTTAATTAGTTTGTATAAACTTTTCTTTCTAAGTCTAGACATTTTTGACCGACAGTCAAAAATTTGTCTGCTGTGAATTTAAGTCTCTCCTTCATTCAGGCAAAAGTAATTTGTAATTCTATCTGTCATCTCTCTCCAACTCGTTCTTGTTTTTTTTTTTCTTGTAGTAGCATTTGATATCAATTTGTGTCTCAAAAAAAAAAGAAAAAAAGGAGCTGTTCTAATTGGACAGCAATCTCGTTCTTTTACATAACACTCAATATCGATGTTATAGTGTTCTCAGTCTTCTAGTGATTTTTTAAAAAAAGATCTGGCAAACAGTTGAGAGGAGGTAAGGACCCTCACAGAGGAAAGGACAGAGCAGTATCAAATGAAGAAGGACTGAATGCTGCTGTAGTATGTTTCAAACTACTAAAGTGGCAGAATAGAGTAAATCACCCCCATATATATATATATATATATATATATATATGAATTAAACATTTTTTTGAAAAAACAAATGATGTTGATAATTGCTGACAGAATCTGTTTCAACCTTTAGCGTTCTTCTTCAAGAGTGAAATATATATGATGGAAGGACGGAATAAATAAACCTTTAAAAGATAGGAGGGTACAAACAAATGAGAGAGAGAGAGAGAGAATAAGATATATAGATATAGATATATCTTTATTGGCTAGGCTATTAGATGTTTTCCACTTGATTGGCTATAATGCACTGTCATTCATTCATCCTTCTTCCTCAACATTGGGAAGAACAACATGAGCAAGAATGATATAAATTATATCGTATATCATATGAATAAAAAATATACATATATGAATACACACACATTCACCACACACACCATATATATATATATTATATGAATAAACACAAATACAATATAATATAATACATATATGAATAAATACAATATATAATATATATTATGATCATACATACTATATGAATAATTACAATAAATTTTGAAATTGGTTTGTTGTTGATTGCACTTTTATAATATGGGCAGGACATGGCACAAGGTCATTAATTAAGCAGAGTGCCACTGATTCCACTTCTTATAATGATAGCCATTATGCTAAGGGCACTTCCATTTTATGCTTAATGTAAGTAAAAAAAAAAGTAAAGTCAACAGGGCGGCCTAATATCAGTAAGGGAGATTGTTTTTACATCTGAGGTAGAGCGCCACACCTACCATCAGCTCCTTACTTTACCGCACAGATCCCTGTGCTACTCATACGCTGAGTTGGCAAGGGCCGGTATCGAACCGGGAACCTTGTGATTCCTTAACGAATGCTC